>JAZGTI010012569.1:0-15604 GCA_036877585.1 Botia kubotai
AAAGGCTGTGTTTAATGAGAGGATTCTTCCAGTACACTAGTTACCAACCACAGAGGAGAAAGAAAACCATTATGGACCTTTAAAAGAGTGGAAACTCTGGATAGGTGTGCAGATGTGGGGCTCAAAAGAAGTGAGGCACCTCCCTCTGTGACGGACCTTTGGTTCTTCTCCAGGGACAATAGAAGAACAAGCTTAATCCCTGCCAGCTCATAATGAGCTATAAGCTTTCTTTCCACAGCAGAAATGTTCTAGTGCTAATCAGGGACAAATGCCCAGAACCCTTTCAGGTTTCACAGACTTCATTCCTTTGCTGGTGCTCTCCTCTCTTGTCCTGCATCTTCAAGTGTCCCAGGATGAAGATGAGATGGTTTTGAGATGCGTGAGAAGGCTCAGGCTTTGGCTGGATGTATAGAAGCTCTGCGTTGAAGAGGCGCCATTGAGAACCAGAGCTGCTCTTCACTGCAAACAGGATTTTGAGCTGTAACGCTATGAGGGTAACAATCCAACATGCCCATTTTAGCACATACATGCCTCTGCGGGCTGCAGTGGACCAGAGAAACGGGCCAGAAGACAAAACAAAGAGCTTAAACCCCATTCACAGCATTGAAAGGAAGAGCTTCTACAGCCCGATGAGGCATGCAGAGCACACGCTTTCCTCTCTCTCTTCTTGTGTGGTGTATGAGGAATCTATTAAAGCAAAATGACACATAATCAGCTTAAAGGGAAATGTTATGAAGCCAGACGAAATGAAGCCTGCATTACAGTAAAACTCCTACTGATTCTTCCAGGTAACTCGAGGGCTTACACAACGCCTGGCCATTTGTGCTGCAAATTAATAAAGCCCGTCAACTAGCAGGGAAGTTTTATTCAAAACAGCATGACAAGAAACACAAAACAGCCCAGAGTGTTTGACACCATTTCAGAAGAGTCCCTCACGCACACAAAACCTCATTTGTCTTATTTGTTTAGCAATAAAAGATTTAAGGACATTAAATTCAGCGCACTCTAAATTGTTTAATAAGGTAAGACAGATCCTTGATTTAGAGAAGAGCTTGTCCACCTTATTCTGCACTGAAGATCTTCTGAGAGTTCCTCTGCGTTTTCTCCCAACAATTTTTATTTTGGAGTCTCTTCCAAAATCTCTTCCTAAGGTTCTTTGTGTTTCCTGCGTGACTCATGTGTCTGGCACACCTTTCAAAGGCGGGTCTTACAAATTCTCAGCCCTGCAGATCGGAATGTGCTTCCCTTCCTCCTTCTTCTGATGGCTGAAGGTGAAGTGATGCAGAACGCCGGTGAAGGATTGACTGAGGCACCGCTCGCCTCACTGTTTTCAGGACCTTCATAAACAGGGGGTGTGAAATGTAATCCCAGGTCTCCTGCATTCAGCCGGCCTGCTGCTGCCGAGCTTTGTTTGTGTTTTTCCTTTTCCGGCTCTTTGAGCTTCTCCCTCCACCAGCGCCTTTGAAACCCAAGCTTGCCTCCACCTGCAGTGGGACCTGTAGCCATGTTTCTATAATTGTGTGTTTGAAACGGCATCTTCATTTCCTATGCCCTGTTCCGGAGGAGTCACAAACAAACAATGGGAGAAGGGAGGATCTGCTTGACTTGATTTTGGGTTCAAAATCAAATTTATTTTCACTTGGCTTGAATTTCAGTGAAATGTTGATGCCAATTAAAGTGGATAGGAATGAAGCTGTGTTTTGAACAAGGTTCTTTTGAAGGCAAATATAGAAGATAATCTCTTCCTCTGCTTTGTTTTGATGGTTTAAAAGGGTACTAGTGTGTGGTTATGATAAACACCATCCCATAAACCACAAAGAAAGAAACGAGATGTTTGGTATCACATTGTAAATTCTGATTGGTCACTGAATGGTTACATTGTTGTTGTAAGTTCATAGACTTGATTTTGAACAGCAGCCAGATTTTTCTTTTCCCTCCATTTTACACGCCACTATTCTTCACTCTGTTTCTCCCTTTATCTCGCTTTGCTTTGAATCATGACGGCCATTACAACAAAGCCCATTTCCTATTCTAAAGGAACGTTGTATGGCAAAACAAGAAGAACGTATAAGGAAATGTGTGCCTGTATTCCCACTACAGTCACTCCTCCAAGGGCTTCATCCAACTTGGTCTTGCTTTGTCCTGCATGTCACTCAAGAGTCAAATGGTACTGGTGTGTAGAAACTAATGGTCACATGACCACCGGGGCTTAGCAGAGTGCAGGAGAGATCTACAGGCGGTTTCTACAATAGTCTGATAGGCACATGAAAGGGCACGAGGCCAAAGCAGTCCACAACATCAGAGAGAAGAATTTCATCTTTCCATACCCCAGTTTTCACTCCTCATTCCAATGGCTGTGGACATCAACATCTTCCTGATCCCGGAAGAAAACATTACACTGAGAATCTCCACAGAGAAACTAGACATTTCCAGTGATCACATTTAAATCTCCCATGAGCTCTGAGGTTACTGTAAAATGACTGTTAAATGCTTCTGTAGAAAAACACTGTAGATTTTATTGAAATAAAAAAAAAAATCAACTTTAATCAAGTTATATTAAGTACAACAGTACCCACAATGCAGAAAGAGAGAGCTTCTGAATAGAAGACTAGCTGTTACCATGGAAACAGGAATTACAGTAAACAGGCTTGAGTGCATATTTGGAGTCTGCATCTTTAAATATTCTTATGGAGAAAATAAATGGCAGAAGTACTTCCTGAACCAGGACTTCTGAAGAAGCTGGACTACACATTCTGAGGTCTGTATCTTGTCTTTCAACAATGTCTTCTCCATTATGTACATACATCATCTTTCTTTGTGTAAAACTGAGGTTCATTTTTGGCTGTCATATGACAGAGGTCAAAAACATCATACATCAGTCACACTGGTAAATGTAATTTTTCAGTTATTAAAAAAGCGCAGAGTAACTGAGACCCAAGATATTACTGAAGTGTCACAGGAACCTGAACTGTTCTGCCTGCTGTTTGAGATCTGCTTCATTCCGAGACACTTGAGGATGACATGGATTTCTCAATTAAACTGTTGAAACCTCATACATGCCTACACATTCTATGAGTCTCCCTTTACTGTCTAATAAGTTATTTCAGATGGAGTCTATGAGGGTTGCCGTCTGATTTGTTTTCATTCATTTAACCTCAGGACAGCTGTGGAATCTGACACTTGTGTCACAGTGTGCATGGAGAACACAGATCACGGTATGGTTATGATTTATACACAGCATCAGATTCTGTAAAGTCCTCTTCTCTACTGTAAAATATAATGTAGCATACTGTAAACAATAGATTAATTCTTTTAACTCTGTGTTAGCAGCTCAAATAAATATTAATGACCTTGACAGTACTTGATATCGGCTCAAAAAGAAAATAAATAATATTGTCCATCATCACTGGAAATATAAACACAAAGACCTCTTAACATAACTGATACTTGAACGTAAAAAAAATACATTTTTGAATATTCTAGACATCCAGTTAAAGTTAATTTAAAGATGTCTGAAACAACCTTTAAATGGCTGTTTATCACACGCCACATCGGAAACAAAAACTATAATCCTGCATTCATTCAACTCTGAAAGTTGGAATGTCCAAACTTGAACATTTGGAAACTTGGAAAACTGCAGTAGAATTCCACATAAGCTGGACTTCTAATTTGGCTGTTTGAGTGGAAAAATTCTACACAGCAGAAATGCAGGTGTATGATGTCAGTGGAACATGCTGGTACCCAGGTAGATGTAGACAGTTACAGTTCCAAAACGATAAAAAAAACATGCTTAGCAAACATTTGCAGAGACAGGTGTGTAACACACAGTAAACGATTTTCTCTATTGATAATTGTACACCTGCAAGTACAAAACAATGCTAGCATTGCCATTTTGTTTGTTTTGTATTCTTTATTTGTATTCTATCTCCAAGCAATGAACAACACAACCTGACGGTTCAGAAACATTCCACATCCGACATTAACTGAAAGCCCACAGACAAAACAAAGTGGTGTTTTTCACTGGTGTTTAACTTGGATTAAGAACACACTACATTTAATTGAATACCCTGACATGCACAAAAAGCACTGAAGTAATATATGTGTTGTTTTACGTCCTTCATAAATGTTTCCGATTAGAAGAGCTTCACACACCCACTGTCAGTCTGACCGTGATGTCAGAGGTTCGAGGTCCAGAGGGAAACGTGGTGTGGAAATCAGCAGATATCTCCAGCTCCAGTGTTCCTGAGCTTAGATCACTACCAGATGTTGGCTGAACAGGAGCTTCTAGGATGTGAACAAACTCCACAAATCACTATAAATCACCAGGCACTTCTCAACAGCTTCCTACATGTCTCAATTCCACCATCACATCTGCACTGTCACCACAAAGCGTCTAAAAACAGCTAAATCTCATCTTTATCATTGTACTGTTGCTAAGATTCCTTTATGCAGGTGAGGGCCAAAAAACACAACAACCTGGAACCGGGTTTTGCAACTAAATATGAAATCTGTTCTTTCTATCGTTCTGTTTTCTCTTGCCAGTTTCTGTCTTCATCACTCATAGCTTCCGCTGGTCGCTCTGAAAGCTTCTTTTCTTCTCATGAATTCTGCCAATGACGCATCTGGTGCAATAATACAAAAGTAAACAAATATGAGCATTGGGGTGGTGCACGGAAAAATGAATCAGCTCTTGAAAGCGCAGATAACAGTGAATGAAGAGGTGTAGCTGCGTGCGGTGGAACATGCCTTGAGTCTGTAAGCAGACACAGCTTCTCCAAGCCACTGCAGCCCATGATAGATGGACAGTAATGTGTTTTCCATCTGGTCTGCTGAAGGGCAAAGCCACTAATGAGTGCTATCAACACAGCTCTACTGTCCTCACACGGACATCTGATCACAGAGGACAGGAACAGATTACACGTGCTGTTCTATGAAGAGCCCGTCTGACTGATGACTGTAGATGACACATACGTCTGGGATGAAGATCATGTTTAGATTTGGATTATGAATCTCACAACGCTCTGTGTCTCAGTTTTCTTACTGGTGCATGCTAAAGCAAGCATTAAGGACTAAGGATTAAGGACTTTTTAAAACACGTAACTCAGTGTATTAAACTCATCCTGTGCTGTGTGCTACAGGTGGCGTGTTTGAGGAAAGGCGTGTAATTAAACCATCACACTTTCAATGTTTGACTGGCAGCTGATAAAAAGGGCAAAAGGCAAAAACAAACCATAATGAGGGACCATAATATCTTTTATACCGTGTTGGTTTAGGCTGGTATATAACCACCTAGCAACCAGCTAGAAACCTGTAGCAACCTTAGCAACCACATACATGAGCACCACATCTCAATATGTAACCAATAATCGACATATTCCAATAGTTCTGTTTTTAACACTGGAAGTACTTATAATAAACGGCTTTGGATTTTGATCTGTAGTCCTAATCTGCCATGCTTGGATAAAACTACAAGAACAGCTTCTGGAAGTAAAGGATGTATTTGTAGTATTTGTGCTCGGGAAGCAAACCAAGTGAACATGAAAATATAAAACAATAAATAAAAGGGAATCTTTTTTCTCACAGCTCATGGCAAAATCCATCTTTCTGGCTTCTATGCGGAGAATAATAATATCTGAATGAGATACGGTCTGTGATGGAGGAGTTGGCAGTGTAAAGAGACGACTGTTAATAAAACAGAGGGGTCAATGTTCCTCACTGAAGCTAGAACTGCAGATTTAAAACAATGACAGTTAAAGCTTGAGGGTGCCAGTACTGAGTTCTGACATCACACATCAACATACATCCCTGTTAACAGTTCATCACTCCACAGTACTGCACCGTGCTGTGCTTTATCACTTTATTTCACCATAGGCAAAGCCATACAAATATCACAGCGCAGATGTTATGACATCTCATAAAACTGTTTTACGGGGGGAATCATTTGTAAAAGCTGAAGCAAATCATGAAACAATAATATTGTTGAATTTATAAATGTTTCATTCTGACTAGAAAGACCAGCTCAGATGTTGTTGGAACCACAACATTTGTATTGTTCGAATCATGACAGAAAGTTCTAGAAATTGTTAATATGTTATTTATCATAAATGAAATGTGGGCCTCAGACACAACACCCCTCAGACTACATGTCCATCTCAACTGAGGCAGCTTGAATTACAGTGAGGGTGCGACGTGCCAGCAGAGAGATTAAGAAACACGCTGAAGTTCCAGGGCCCTGACTAAAGCATGTGGAGATGCTGTGGTGCATCAAAGCCGCCTGGCACATCCCGGGCGTCCCAGTGCAGTGTGTGCAGCTGCTCGACTAAGATCATCCTGACAGCTGCCCCCCCACCCGTCTGATGATTGTCTTCAGCTACAGAGAAGCTCATTCAGAAAGATGTGTTTATACACACTCATTTTCTAATTCTCAAGTCTCGTGCTTTGATACTCCTCACACAATTTCACACTGTTTGTGAATTAGAGTGAGGATGGGGGGAGAGTTTTTCATCTATGTTATTTTCTCATCACTTTCTTTCCTCTGCGTTACTTTCCCTCCGTGCTTTGAAGAAAAAGAGCTGAAGTATTCTGTGATATATTCCCCCAACATTACTGTAATCACCGTTACAACTGTTGCTCCACTAGAGGACAGTGAAAACGTGTGTTCTGTATTAATGCCTGTGACTTGTGTCCTGTCGCTCCTCATGTACAATCAGCATTTCTTTGTCCCTTTTTTAGATATTAGTCAGATATTAAATCAGGAGATTATAAATTAGCACGTCTACTTTGGCATACATTACACAATGTCCTTCAGGAAAATACAATAATTAACAGGTCAAAGGAAAATCATTTTCTATGGTCAGTTATCAGGAGAGGAACTCGGCCGGACTGAAGCACACATACTTCAGCAGAGAGCAGCTCCATGTAGTCGATACTGTAACAGATGCACATACAGGGTCATGATGGCTAATGACGCACCATATGCTGGAAAACAAACAGTCCATTCAGTGCTGAGGATGTTCTCAGTTCCCCTCATTTAGCTGCATTGTCTTACATTACACAGGGCTCATCTGAGAAGCAAATAAAAGGATCGTTAACATGGTCCAGCTAATATAAAACTCACCCTGAATGAGGCACTCCACCAGGGCCTCCATTTAGACTTGGCATTGCTTTAGATGGATGCTTTATTCAGTTCTAAATTACACCACTGCTTTACATTATCATCCCTCAAGTGAAGGTGACAGCACCCAGAAGGCAGAGGTGATCATTGTGTTATTTGAAGTAACCGTGGCGATCTGCTGACCTGATGGTGTACTATCTTTGATTAATGTACAGGAGTTCATGTCCTCATAAGTTCTGTAAGGGGTTGCTGAGATCACAGGACAGGCCCGGGGCCCCTCCTCACATCAGCAGACAGATCACCAAGTGGAACGAGGCCAAATTAAACCCTAATTAATTTGGCGAGGAGCCAACATGCTCATTCAGCCCTTTGAACTTTACACAAAACAGAAGGATCTACTGGCTGTTGAGTCTGAGAAAAGGTCATCGAGAAAACTCAATAATCAGTAAGATCTATTTTCTTTCAAAAGTTTTTAAGCCATTTTTGGAAACTTCTGGAAAAGTTGCAGTTTAAGGCAATATACTTTTGCCATACATACTTTTTACAACCCATTCTTTTGTCTACTGAAAGTGTGTTTTGTTTGTTAAACGATTGATGACTAATGAAAAAGTTGCTCTACCATCTAAAAACACACTCACCAATAACAATGAGAGTGTAGTTAATGTTGACGCTGCCAAAACCGTTGGTGGCTTTACAGATGAACGTTCCAGCATCTTCTGCCTCCACCTCTTTGATACGGAGGGCCTGCTGAAGCACCCTGAAGCGCATCCAGCCACTGTGAATGTTCCGGCCATCTTTGGTCCACATGATAAGGGGTGGAGGATCTCCTTCCACGGGACACTGAAGTTTCATGGTGCGTCCAATCCTCACCATCTGCCGATGGACTATCTTCTCTGCTACACGCGGAGGACCTTCAGAGGAAAACATACGTCAATAGAAGCTGATACTTGTTATAGTATCATCAGTAGGCTTTTACATTCATCAACCAAACCTCAAGTGAAACTGAGTACAAGCTGCAAACCTGCAGTGTGACACATTAGCTGGGTGTAGATCACTCTCATGCGAGACTTGATTTAAGGATTTTTTTACTTCGTTTCGTATACTGGCTGTAGGACTCAAGCTTGAACACGCAAAGCAAAACGCTTCAATGCATTAAACTAAGATACTTGTTTTAAAAGATTAGCCAGAGCTTTAAAGAAACAATTCACCCAAAATAGAAAATTGCATCATAATTTTCTCAAATGGCATTTGAGAACTACGGCAAGCGCAGTGATTTCAGTGAAAAACACAAAGCTATTTTATGATCTCAGATAACTTCAAACATAGTGCAAGTGTCACATAAACTGCTGTTGTGTATGTTGTGTAATGTATGGAAAAGAACAGCATGAACATCCCGCCTAAGGACTTTAACTGATTAACTGACGACAGAAATTCATTTTTGGATGAACTGTCTCTTTAAATCATCCCGCCTCAGCGCAGTGATGCTTCCCTCTGTCCACACACTGCTTTGTTTACTCCTGTTAAAAGACTGAAGGCAGGAAATTGATAGTGTCACTGTTTATGTCTGTGGAGAGTCTGTAACCGCAGTCCTCTGTCAGACAGCCATGTCTCGCTGGCGCGCTCTGCTACTGGCTTGCGACGCAGCATTGTTTGTGAGCTCTTCAGCTGGTGGCTGCGCTGAGGCTCGACAGGTCAGAGTCTGTAAATACTGTCCACACTCACACCACTCAGGCTGTGTTAGTCATTCTAATGGCTGTTTACGTAAGACTAATGCCAGACTGGATCCAATTAACTGCCACAAAAGCAGGATTAGAAAGATGTTGTGGTGAAAATGTCCACATGCAGTCATGTGTATGAAGTATATTATGCCTTTCTTAAAAAATAAAAACACCTTTGTCTGTAATTCAAGTCGTTACTGGGATGGATGAAAAAGAAGGAGGTTTTATTTCATTGTCAGACGTCTGTCCAACATTTAATCATTTCCAAATCCGTCTGAACAAATTAAATGTGCAAAGAAATGACAGAGACGTCCTGGAAAACTGAAGCATCTTGGCTCTGTTCCAACACCTACTAAAGCTACTTTGCTTTCTGCTTGAGGTTGACCAGTTTACTGACGCTGGAGATTACATTTGGGTTACAGAAACTTGAACACATCAACAAATGCATTAAAACAGCAATTCTTCTGTGGTCAGTGGTGAACCGTTCTTAAGAACGGTGCAACAAAAATAAACAATCCCTAATCTTGTTTATAGAACATTTTGTATTGGATATTACTGAGATTTTTGGTTGCAAAAAAAAAAACAACTGCAGATGAACCCTGTTAAATGACTGACAGAGTTTATGATATACAGACAACACTCCACACAGTGGACTTTAAAAGAGTTTGTCATTAGCAAACTACATAATACTCTAAAAGTATACAATTACACAGCACACACAACCAGATTAAGATACATGAAGTACAATGTAATGCTGCCAGAAGAAGTTATCTCAGAAGGCAGCATCTTTATACAGCACCTGTCTGAAGTATGCCTATGATGCTCACTAGGTTTCGAAACAGAACTCTTACGTAATCAGGCAGGAAATGGTTAAATCTTCTATATAAATCAGTTGTCCATGAACTGTAACGGCAAATAAACCGTCTGATGTGGAATCAATGAAGCTTCTAGTAAAACGGTATTGTGTGCATGGTTTCAAACTGTGCTGTAAAATGTTGCGGTGGCCGACGGGAGTCTCTGCAGCAGGTATCAGTCCAGCCGAACTATAGACCATTACTGTGCCTCACAGAGAGAGGAGGGTAGCTGACATTTTGATGGATTACAGTTGAAAGTGTGAAAAAGAAATTAGTCACAGGCAGGGACTCATGAAGCCGCCCTATCCTGCTCTATTTCGAATGGCTTTCTCATCAGAGTTAAACCTTCCTGCTGAGTCGCTCTCACAGATTGAAATCTCATTCTCTCTTGGAAAAGACTGCACGCCCACTACTTGAGCAGATTTATGGTCCTCCAGCTCTGGGCCCTTCTGTTTGGGGGTCAGTCCCGGGGACACTCAAAAGCAGACAGCACTGCACGATTCGCCGATCAGAGGTGCGCAGGAGAAAACAAAGGCCCTAAACTTTTCACAGGCTGCGCTCGGTTTGGCTTCCAATTCTTCTCGCTTTTGCCCCAAGACAGCAATGATTAATGCAGCATCTCCCACACAACTCACCAAAGCCACACAGTCAACGGCAGGGTCAAGAAAGCATTTTTAGCCCCCTAAAAAGAGTGCAAGACAGAAATGACGAGACAGTGTAACAATATTCATTGTGCCCAAATGTGTTCCAATGTGCACCAATTCAAATTTAACTAAAGAAACCTTTGAAAACTGATGCGTCTGTGTAAATATTGGCTCTGTTTGTTTGTGTGTGTGTGTGAGGGAATTTGTGGGGAAAAAACTGGCTGAATGGTGGGACAGCAGGTCAAACTCTTTAAAAGGCAATCTGTTTTCTCCATTCAGCATAACTGCATTGCCTTCTGTCTCAGCTGGGTGACCAGCACAGAACGATGGCTGCTCTCTCTTTTCTCTGCTGCTCCACTGATCTCTCGTCAAGCTGCAGTCTTCCATATCTCTTCTTCCCTTTTACGGCCTGCTGGCTTAAGGTAGCTCAACATGCATGTCTGGAATGTTCACTAATGACAGCAGAAACGAGAGGCCAACGCAAGCCGCATTCAATCACATATTCTCCTTCAACTCAAACGCTCTGCACAGGGCCCAGTGCAGCACCATCTGTAAATAAAACATTCCCTTAAGAATCAAAATCTATCCTTGAGTCAGCCAGAGAGCTTTAGTGCAAATGAAACTGATAAATAGTATTTTTGTTGGCCTTATATGAGGAGTGAGGAGGTGATTTGAACTGCAGGAATGTATTTGATTTTAATTTCTGAAGCAGGTTTAAGTTCAACAGTGCCAGTGAATTCATGGTCAGGAAGCGGCCAGTGACAGAGTCAGATAATCCTCGTCCTGCCCTCACTTCCTCTTCTTCACAGGAAGCTGCTCTTTAGCACTTACACTCAGGGTACTTGCAACGCTACATTGGGGAAAATGCCTAAACTGGTTCGCTATGGAACCATGAAAATGAACATAATCTTCTGTGTTAAATGCAACTAAAGGATTAGTTTTCCCCAAAATAAATCAATAATTTAGTCAAATATGTAAAGAATTATATGAAAACCAATGCATCATAAATGTAGTGTCATTGAAATGTTAAAAATAATACTTTATAAGTTTACTTGAGTTCCTTCAGTTGCTTCTTTGAGGTGTTGGAGAACTTTCTAAATAATAAATGGACATACTTTCATACGGAGTGTCTCCCAACCTGTAAACAACACCTTATATAAACATCAGTGTGTACATGAAGCATGTTATGTTCTTGACTGTGGTAAAACTAAGGTGGATTTACACCATCTTGAAGGACAGTTCACGGCTGGCTGAAAATGTAAACATACTCCAGTTGTGATTTACAGTGTGATCTCCACACACAGCTGGGCTTGAATTCACAGAGATTCAGAGTGACACAGTCACAATGGAATGACGTGACTTCACTTGCATCTATGGAACCCATAACAACTGCAATATGAGGAACAAATCACTGCGGCATTATTATTTTGTGATGCCTATCACTCATGGCATCCAGACGATTTGCACATGCCATAAATATCACACAAGTAGTTTGTTGAGCTCTAGATACTGAACAACTGACTCCGAGTAGCAGGTCAAAGGCTGAAAAGAGACACAGTGAAAAAAACTCCTAAAACATTTGCAGGACTGAGTGTGGGTCTCCTGGGAAAAGCTGGAATGAGAGGGATTGTGGGATATCAGATGCTGCCACCATGAGCTTTTGAGAGCCAACAGCTACACAAGCTCAAGCTCTGGCAGTTATCCAGAACAAACATGTATAAATACCCAAATAAAACAGTAAACCAAAGTAAATAACCTAAATAGAAAAGATCAATTCATCACACAGGGAAAACAAAATATACAACAGGCTCAAAGATTCGAGACCACTAGTGAGAATGCTTCTATTTCTCATTATTTTGTCTTAATTACAATGAAAAAAAATATAGAGAAATTTAATTATATTAATATGTCCCAAAAGTAACTATAAAGTAAGAAAATGGTGTAGAATCTTTAATATTTTATGTCATAAATTGTTTCAGGTCTACCCGTTATATGGTCTCAGATTGTCAACGTGGTCTCAGGATTTTTGGCCCCAATGGATATTTCTTTAAAATATGTAAGAATAGTTACTGCTGGTTATGGAGGTTTCTAAACTCTGACACACATTGTCTGTCAAATAGACGAGAATGCTAACTAGACTATAATTTAACAAGCTTTTAGAAAATTTAGACAAAAGCTGTAATTGAAACCAGTTTTGGAATGATTTTCTGTTTCTTTTGGAAAACAAACCTACATTCAAGATCGTTTTTTCTTTACTTTAAGCATCCTATTATAAGGTCTGATTTAAAAATGAAAGCAGAATTTAGCAACTCAATGGCTATAATCAATGAGTAATAATCTATCTGTTTACACTGAAAAGTACAGTGACATCCAAACACCAAAAGAAACAAAGACATCATTAGCCTCACTTTCTGCAAACACACTTCACACACAAAACTAAATCTAAAAAACTAAAACACAAAAGTACAACTAAACAACAGATCACAAATCTTTTTGAATGACCAGCATCAAAATGCTTGTTTCTGATTTCGTTTACTTTTTTCCTACCTTAAATAGATTCAAAATGTCAGTGTACATGCCCATGTCACAATTTACCATGAAATCAGATCTAAGAAAGAAAAATCTGACAATTTAATATGCAAAATTATATTAATATCACTGACATGTCAGTCAGTGCTAAACAATATACATTATAAATACATATAAATGCTGCCTTAAACACTGTCAATAAAGGGAGCTTCAAGACTGACTGTAAATCTCTTGTTCTTCTGTCACGGCCTGCGGTGACGAGTCAGAGTGAAGGCAATATTCCATTAACAGAGCAGACAGGTGAGGAGCAGTCAGTGCACTGCTGTCAACAGATCAGACGCCACAGCATGACAGTCAACACTGACCTGAGGGGAGGGCTGGATCTGATCCCATCACTTTACACTTCAGGCACAAAGTTACAATAATCTATTAATTATGAATGTACACTACTGGTCAACAGGATCACGGTCTCATTATTACAGTTGTTTGATTTATTTAACTGTATTCATGCCATTATATCTACCAGCTGTTGAAAAACCCTGGAATGAGCATAATTTCATGATTTAGTCATAAATAAAAATTAAATTAAATAATAAATTTAAATAAAATTAAATAAATTATTTAAATAAAATTTTAATGAAATTTTAGGTTTATAATGGAAGACATTAATATGTTGGATCAAGTACAGACTAACACTGAACAAAAGAACCACTATTACACATCTTTTGACCTGGCCCAGAAAGTAATCCAGTGACCACCTACAACACCCTAGCAACCACCTAACATTGCCCTAGAAACTATCCAGAACACCCTAGCAACCACACAGCACTGCACTTCCCACAACTGAAGACACCTTAGCAACTGCAAATCAATGCCCTGGCAACCACTCACAACACCACAGCACTCTTTGTCGTGCACTCACAATGGTGCTAAATGTGAAGGTCTGTTTGAGTTCATGTCATCTGTGTGCTTGTGAAGGAAAAGGCTGAACGGTTGCATGTAAGTCTCATGAAAAGTTTTAACGGAAGCTTCAAATAAATATTGCATTACATGAAATAACTGCAGTAATTTAATGCACAGTTACACAGGCATTTTATCAACATAATTACATGCAACTCATGGAAAAACAATCATTCATCAATACCAAACTTTTAAAATACACACATTGTAAAGACGCAAGATCCCGCAGACTGGAGCAGTGTGTGTAACTGAGTGGTGGATCTAATGAACGGGTTCGAGTGGTGGGAAAAGAAAGGATTGGCTGCTTCCCCGTTCTGCCACGGCCCAACACAGACACACGGTACTGGGAATCTCACGAGCAGAAGCCAGTAGGGTGTTCTGAGTGGATAATGTTGCCATGTCAACCAGTCAGCAGATTCCATGAGATCTTTTAAAGTTCCCTTCGCTGTTCACACAAGCGCTGGCGGTACATACAGCAGTGAGCATGACATGAACAGCTAATCCCTCCTTACAACATGTCCCAAACATTGTTCAATTGTGTAATTCATGCATTGTTTTGTGTTAAAATACTCTCTCTCTCTCTCAGTTAAAGGGGTAGTGCCCCCAAAATAAAAAATTTACATCATTTACCCTCATGTCTTTCCAAACCTGTAGGACCTTCTGTGGAACACATAAGATGATATTTTGAAAAATGTCTCTGGTTTTGTGTCCAAACAATAGAAGTCAAGGGGTGCCACTGTTGTTTGGTGACTAACGTACTTCAAAATATCTTCTTTTGTGTTTCTCAGAAGCAGGAAGGTCATACAGGTTTGGAATGATATAAGGGTGATTTTTTTTGGGTGAACTATCCCTTTAATAAGCAGAGACAACTATAAGCCAGTCATGTGTAGATTTATATCTATAGAAGTGTTTGAAATTGTGTTTTTAAAAACATCGCTCTGTTTGCTTAAGCATTACAACCGGCCTGACATGGCAGTAATGGGCCTCTGTTTGTTATATTCAGACTGGGGGAATGTTCTGGAAATGGTTTCAAAACAATGCATTATTTTTGCCATGGCATTGTACATCAAAGATTTTTAGTAAAGCCTGGGTCAATTCTAGTCTTAAACTGGAAAAGAATAATGATGTCGGACACATGTCAAAAAAGCGAAGGACCAGACCTCAGTGCAGACGCATTTAAAGCTGTCAGTTCTGAAGAATGTAAACCTTCCTCTCACCCTATATAACGGCCACAGGTTCACTGGAAACAAAGCCTGCTCTGTCCTTCCAAATTAACCCAGATCATGTTCATTTCAAACAGCACCTGTCTTTTCACTGCAAACCAATTGAAGAATGAAATGTAGCAATAAAGCCTGGAAAGTGGAGTGCTGAAAAGCTATGAAAAGGACACGTTTAGAAGACATTGTTTTCACAAACTACACGCCAAGAACCTGGAGGAGGTTTTAATGGTCGACATACTAGCACAGGTTATAAAGACTTTTATGGGAACTCAATAGGAGAAACTTGGGTCTGAATGACAATTATCCAGATGTACTGGACGTGAAAGGAGAGCCTGAACAAATACAGCAGGAGCACAGAATTCCCAGGGCTGTGACCTCGGCCGGGAAGCTGAGGGAAAAGCAAGCTTCTTATTGCGTGCTGGCGAAAAACTGTGTTAAAGGCCACACAATTACACGTGGCTGCTGTGAGGGCTTTATGTTTCACTGGGGGGAGATAAAAGTGACCTCTGCAGGGTGCCACATTAGCTGTGAGGACTCAATAATGGGGACTCGGAGAGGAACTGAT
>JAZGTI010012570.1:0-15602 GCA_036877585.1 Botia kubotai
GTATGGACCATTCCTTCTTGCAGTAAAGGATATTGGTCATGGGTGCGCTGTCTTTTGGCTAGCGAGTCTTCATCGCTGATACCTGCCATCAGATACCTGAGTCCTGTCACCCACGTCCGCGCTTCCTCTGCATTCGACGTCACCAAGTCCAGAGAGTCCATGTGGTTGCCGTGGTAAATAGTAAAGCAACAGCTTGGATCAAAGTTCCCTTCCGCATGTCGATGGAAGATGTCAGATTGATGACCTTCCGTGACCTTGTAGAGCGAGTCGATGGTGACTGGTGAGAAAGAAAAGAGAAAATGATCTTCAGACCCCACGAGCTATGAATGACCAGCATGCTGAGATGCATTCATCAGTGAAAGAGCCTGCCAGCAGTATTCTGACCTGCATTACTCTAGTACAATACAGGACTTTCCTTGGCTGAACTGTTCAAGCTGAAGTGAAATTAATATAAAGCGAAGTGGAAATGTGTTAATGACACACTGAATCAGATTCCATAACTGCATCTGAAGATTCATTTGAAGAGACAGAATCCAACAGTATAATCACCCTCTCCACACTCTCCCGACATATTATATATATTCGTATTTCCTTTTCTCTTTTAAAGCATTGGACCATAACCGTATGTAATTACATTTCCGTTTCCTCTATGCCTCTTGCTTTCTGCATTACCCTTTATCTGTCTTTCTCTCACTTTTTCTTCAGATCCTTTCCATATAATGACAGTGCAGTTTTCAAACAGGCCATAGTAACCACGGCCTGTCAAGCTTCAAAAAGGACAATGTTTTTTAAAAACTCAACAGAATTACCATAAAAGCAGTCCACATGCTCTATATTCCAAACCTTCTGAAGCAATCCAACAGCTTTGTATGAGGAATAACCCCAAATTTAGTTGTTTTTCACTGATAATCGTACCTGCAGCTTTGAAAGCAAATATGGCTTTAACGATCCTTTGGTGTCTTTTTTTAAAGGTTAATAGGCAATATTCTATAAACAGTATAGAAAAAAGATTGTATAAAAAGAATATTCCTTTAAAAACATTTTGTGTTGCATAGGTAAACGACAACATAGGTTTAGAACAACAAGAGGGTGAGTAAATGATGACAAAATGTGACATTTTAAAATGTTCATCATTTTATTTTTTGGTTGAGCTATTGCATTAGGAAAATCTGTTTTTAATTCGGGTGGTTGATTGTGTAAAAACATGTTGCTCTACATGAGAGCACAAATCCTGACAGTCTCTGCAGGCACTGTGTGGCTTCTGTCCACTTCATTCTTATCAAATCAAACCCAAACAAGCCTGGAATTGTTCAGCAATGCCGTTTTAACACTTGCTGTCATGATAATAATCTCAACCAGCAGCTCTGCATGTGTTCTGGAAACCGGAGTCACGTCAAAGCCGTCAATCCCTTAACCTGACAATGAGCTGGGCACAATCTGCCTTCTTTTAATTATGCAAATGGCCTAACAAGGAGTCTTATCTTATGAGAGCAGTTCACAAACATGACAGCAGCCAAAGGAGAAAGAGAGAGAGAGAGAGACAGAGAAAGAAAGAGAGAGAGATGATAGGACAAAAGCACTTTAGCTTATATTAACTGTACTGGGCTATGTCAATTCAGCTTGTGGGGCAAGTGAATATGGAGAGGAGCGATCTGGATTTATTTCTAGTGTGCTACCGGAATGCTCATCTGGTGAAAAAAAGGAAAAAATGAGCATTTATGTGGAAATCACTTGAACCCAAACAAGTGAAGCGGAGCGCTGACACAGATGGTGAGAGAGTGGTGTTTCTGGAAGCCCCCCGGCCTATGATTCACGCACGGTTCTTATGTAAGAGAAAAGAGCCACGCTTAGACACTCCACATGTCAGAATTTACACGGCTGCTTTAATGGAGAAGCAGAAGAAAATACGGAACACAGAGAGACTACAAAAAGAAGAACGAGGGAGAGAGAGAAAATGAGAAAGAGACATAAGGGAAGGGAGTGACAGGGTAAAACACGTTCAAAGGGGATGGCTTGAGTAATACACAATAATCACAGAAAGAACTCTTTTATTTGTTATTATTTTAAATGTTGCTAGCATCCTTATTATTTAAATTAAAGTCATGATTTTGTTTTAATGACTATTTTCACTTTTTATGACCACCATCTTGTAGACCCTTATAATTAAATGGACCCATGTCGGCTGATTTGCCTTTAAGGCATTCGTTAAAATTCGTTTGCACAAAAAATGACCAACAGCAAGTTTTTTTGTACGATCTGTAGACACTCCTGCAGTATCAGACTGTAAACCTCATTTTTGGCTCTTACTGGACCCTTACTTGAGTGTTTTTTAGTACCATATTGTATGCTTTTGTAAACATATTTGAACGTGTTGAACTTACTCTTGGCTTTCTCACTCTTGCGAGATGGTCTCCAGCGAATGCATGACCGATGTTCATCCAGATAGAAGAGCCGAACCAGACCTTTAGAACCATTCTTTAGCTTCACCATCTGAGTCCCAGACTGCATTACGCTCATGCATCGCTCAACTGTGGAGAGACCAAAACAAACACACACGCACATTCAGTGAGTGGGCTGATGGGCAACTGAACAGCAAGGTGAAAATGTACAGTCGCATAAAAATGATTCTTTGGCTAAAAATATTTAGCAGGAAGGAAAATTTGACGGCCATTACTGGCTGATAAAACTGCTACTGTTATTTTTAGATTGTGTGTCGACGGGTGTCATTTTAATTGTGACGCATGTAGAGCAGTTATGGAGCATGCGGAATGGAGAGATCGACAAAATGAGAAAACTGGCAGGTGCGATGCAATTACAACAAGGTCTAAAAAAACACCATGGATCAGAGAACCTATGGAATGGCAGATGGTTTGAGAACCCATCTGCAGACTGTATATGCCCTGTGAGAAGTCTACCAGGAGCTCCACTGATGCAACAGAGCAGAGGTTTTCTGCAACCATCTTTACTGAGTGAGATGGCAACTCCCTGTCCTTCAGGGTCTCTGGGACCAATCGGCTTCACATCAGCTGACAGATGTGAAGCTCTCCAAATAAAACCTCTGCCTCGGCTGAGGCTGGCACCCTGCAGAAAAACAGCTGCAGAGGCAGAAGACATGGAGATACAGAAAGGGAATGTGTTTGCACGTGTATATAGCATTGGTTGCTTCCTCAAAATGTCTTTGCACCATGACACTTGTGTGCTTTTCCCCATAATAGAATAAGGGCAGTTTAAGCTTGACGCCTCTCTCAAGAATTGCTGAGACATTCAAAATACTCACTATAAACTACCTTATACTGTCAGCTGTTTAGTTGTTCTTCAGCAGAATGTTGACACAGATCTTTTCCATACATTAAAAGCAGACAGTGACCCCTGGTCCCCACTCCACTAAAAGTACCATAAAATAATATCATACTTATGTGATACATTTCAAGTCTTCCGAAGCATTATCAAAGCTTTGTGTGAGGAACTGATGAAAAAAATCACTTACTGAAAAACATCTGTCCCTCTGACATAGCTATCAAATCTCATTTAGTCATTGTACACCAGGGCTGTTCAACTCAAAGCCATGAGAAGACTCTGATCCTTTTAACACCATATATCTCTGATCATTTTAGTACCATATTTCTGCATGAACTCTCCACAGCACCAGTACTTATGTAACATTATGAACTATTGCACTTCTTACAAAAGAAAACGCTTGTGGGCAGGAATACTGGGAAGGATATGGATCAACTGGAGCAGGATTTAAGATAATGGACAGGACAATTCCGAAGGATTTAAAACTAATCTCACTCTCAGAGGCAGATGTCAGCACATAGACACACACAAAAACAGATGACACACACTTGTCTAGATGATTAGTTGGACGTAATGGAAGCAGGCTCAGACATTGCGTGCCAATTTGTTCTCACTGCTCTCTCTGATGATGAAGTGGAATTAACAGTTCTGAAATTAATTGAAGGACCAAAAGGGAAAACTGGAATGTAGTTACAGAAAGAAAGAAATTCAAACTCGTTATGCTCCAGTTCACACTGGACAAACACTAGGTTTGTGAGCTAAGACACTTACTGATGAAATCTCATGTAAGTGATGGGTGTCTGGGTGAAACTAAAGAGGGCCATTGTGTTCTGACACAATCTGATCCAGATTATAGAGGCCAAATGTGTAAAGAACATGATGTACTTTTGATCCAGATTTATGAAGGATCCAGAGATATACCACTCTGCCTCTGTATCTTCTCTCTCTTCCACTGACTCATCCACACATTCGAAATGAGAACGAGAAGCAGCATCTTCATTCTGTACCAGCCGAACCTCTGGCCCACTTTCACTATCAGCACTTCACAGATTGGGACACAATCCACAATCCAATTAGGTTTGACATGACCGTGAGAGACAATGCTTTCTATTTCCCCTCTTTGAAAAACCCTCTTCTATTTCCTTTCTCGCCCTTTCTTGACACTGAGGTTTAGCATTGCCTGCCCACACATAGATTTTTGTTTGTGTTGTGAAACAAAAAAGAAGGATTTACTTTGACTGACAAAACTCACCATTGACAAGATTGTTTATATCGTGGTTTAAAACACACGTAAGAGAGAGAGAGAAATGTGTAATAAAAACAAGGGGACATTAGTGCTTATTATATAAGAGCGTTTTACAATATTTTATTAACAAGCTCCTTCTTATTGTGAAAGATTCAGGTCACTCTTTAAAGCACATTAAGACATCGTTAGACAGAAAAACACACACTCGTATTAAGTGTCTGGCCAACTCCAGCTTCCAAATGTTTTGTTTTGTTCTTTACTACATTGAATCTATTCTTATGCTTTTGTAAAGATTTGTCCAGGTATTGGATTTTAAATCCTTTTTTTCCCCACAGAAGGTCCTTTGCTGTTTCTTAATTGAAAGTAACACCAGAAACGTCTTGAGCGTTCAGTTAAAGCAGAGCAATACATTCACACACATATTAACTGTGTCTGCACACACAGAACAAACTTTTTTCATTCTTTTCTCTTACTTTAAACTCACACATAAGCAGAAGCCTGCCAGTGATTGTTACTGTAGATACTGTAGGTACTGATTTTCACTCCTAATGAAGCAATGGCTCTATCTTTTCCCTGAAACATACCGTTTGTTCATTAATAATCCTTTTCTCATGTTCTCGCTTATCCTCAGGGTCAATCTATATATCTTTGACTCCAGAAGGTTTTAGGTACGTTTTTTCTTAGGTAAGTAACTATTTTAACTTTTCAAGCTTGTAGCACAGGCTACTTCTTCATCAGTAATGTAACTTAGAGAACATAACAAGGGCACTTATTAAGAGAAGTCTGTTCCAAAATCTATTGTAAGGCTAGCCTCACCTCACATGCAGAGCAGAATTCGTATGCCGTGAGGAGGTACGACCTGTGAGGAGAACTCTGTGTGCAGCTGCTAATGTAGGCAGTAGACAGCATATTAGCTATGTTTAAGAACAGTTTCTTGTGTGATTAGCTTCTTATGGCACAAAACTCCTGGTGAGTGTTTGTGTAAAATGTTGACAGTGGATCTGAACGTCTCCAGGCTTCAGTTCCATTAGGCATGCAAAGCTGTACTTTGAATAAATAGTTTGTGGATTACTGCAATTCATTTTAAATAACACTCAAACTTTCATCTCACAGGTACAGGGTGACTCACGGGCCAAATAAAAACATGTTGCTTGTGTGCTCCTGCTAACTTTGCATATAGTGCTCTTTAAAAGCACCTGGAGAAATGTGTCCTTTTGTTATGGGCTCGGAGGGCTTCATCGACCCAAACAAACGTGACTAGACTTTTAAAGACACGAAAACAACAAAATAACAGCAGAACAACTTCCACAAAGGCACTCAACATCCGTGTACACAGGAGGACACACATACTATCCGTGAATGCCAAAACATGAAGCTTAATTGGTTCTTCCTATGGCCAAACTAGACGGTTTGGAGGAATGCCCAGGAGGACCAAAGGCCCTGTACAAGCACATGATCCCAATCTGAGGGTCATTAATTAGATCTCCAAATTAAGAAATCCTAAGTGGTCATGACTAATGAACAGTTTATAAGGGTCTGTTGGTGTTTCACTCTCTCTCTCTCTCTTTCTCTCTCTCTCTTCTTCATTCTCGCCTTCTATCTAAGTCTCTTGTCCTTCTGTTGGACTCCTATTATTGTTATCACCACGAGTCTCTTCAGCTCATTTGGGACAAATTAGTCTTGTGTTGACTAAACCTTCACGCCCGATTACCGCACTCTGCGCTGTGGGGTTTCGGCACGGATATCAAGGGAATGGGGGGAAGGGAGGGCGAACAACGTGTTCATTAGGCTGCAGAGAGAGGTGCAAACAAGAGAGGAGGATGGAGACGAGCCCCTCACCTCCAGAATCCCTGACTCCCCTGCCTCTTCATGACCTGATAATGATGAGTTAAAGTGACATTATTAATTTCACACTGCTGCAGATCATTTCAGTAAAGGTACAAAAGGTACAAAACAATCAATCTGTGTATAGAAGCCGTTGAATATTGACTTTAACAATGGGGCACCTTTGAAATACAAAGGTTGAGAACGACTGATTTAATTCAAGTCAACAAGACATAAAAAACTGAGCTTACTTTCTAACTTTGTCTCAGAATATAATGACATCCTCCACCTCTGAAATGACTTTATTTTTAGTGGCTGTGACAAGGCTGCAAATTTACATTCAGGTCTGTCTCCATTCTGAAATGAAATGGTCACTTTTTCATGATCCAATCCGTTTCCAATGGATAAAATAAAAAACGGATGGATGGAATCAATTTCCAACCTCCCCAGTTCATTATTTATGCCCCATTTCTGAATGCTGAATACCTGACTGTTTAATCAAATCTAGTAACAGAGAACAGACTTAAATTCCTCATATATGTCTGTGGGCCAAAAGTATTTAAGCTTAGCACAGTTTCAGAAAGCCAGAGAGGAACCAGCAGAAGAACCCAGAGGGGCCAGATGAAATTCAATTTAGGGGACAACAGCGTCACTGCTTTTACCTGCTTTTGACCCAGGAACGGAGAGATGAAAGGAATATAAAGTGTAAATAAAGCAGGGGGTGGGAAGGGGCTATTTTTTTTAGAAATTGTAGACACAGGCAAACTAAATGTGTTCATCAGATCGCCGGCTGAAGAAGAGCAGATCAAAGCGGGCTGATGAGGAGAAGTAGAGGGAGGTATCAAACAATGAATAATTGGGTCATAGAAGCTCCGGCTCTGTGATGCCTAAATCACAAAGAACTGTGCGTTCAGAACCATCAGAGCGGGAACATTATGCATTATGCAGTTAGACACCTGCGTACAAGTTCAACAAACTGCTCCGTCCTGTACAACCGGCCCCAGAGTGTTCGTTAAAATGTAAAAAATGTTATTGTTTAAATATATAAAGGATTCATTGAGCTGACCACAGTGTTCTGTGCAGTGCATTACTGGCCAAGAACATAAAACCATTAACATTCAAAAAAACATTTTGAGAACCAAACACTTAAACAACCAAAAACTGTTCTTAAACAAATTATTAAACTTTTTTAAAAAGTTGTTTTTAAACTTATATTTAAATGTGTTCATGGTAATATCAAAACATTAAAAGAATAAAAAGAATGCACATCCAAATTATTTGATTTGAAAATTATTTAAAGTGAAAGACCAAAAACATCAAAGTACGAGAAAAACAAAATAAAAAATGCTTTTAGATCTAATTAAATTGTTTATTGCTCTTATTATTAGAAATGAAAGAAAAAGAAAAAAAAATCATTATTAATACATTACAATTAATGACAATACATTGAATACTTTATTAAACACATTTAATAGGAACATTTTGTTATTGCCGTATGGTGAAGACTTTTAGCATTCTGTTGGGTCACCAAATCTGTATACTGAAGCAGAACCTGCCAATAACCACCGGTTTGGATCTCAGCATCACCACCCACACCATTTTTCATCAAAGACCATCATCAAAGTTTAGATTACAGCTAAATCTGTAATCACACTGTTCCTTATACTCATCCCAGCAGAAGAGGATAAAAGATTCTCCACAAAGACGATCTGATCCACAGCCAAGTCACCGAGATGGTTTAGCAGTCATAATGTTCACAGAGCCTTACAGCAGTGTGAAACAAAGAATCTGGATCAGGAACACGTCTCACACACACACACCAATAAACCAGATTACACTATGTATGTGCACAGCCTGCTATAAATACCCAGCAATATATCCATGCCTGAGCTTTCATTGTAAATTCAAACATCAGATAACACACTACCCTTAACAGGACTTCAACAACGCTTCGGTTGTCACTCTTTTCATGCCTTAAAATCATCTCATTACACAGTGCTTAAAACTGATGCTTAGTCAAACCAACTTACAATAGCATAGGCTTGAATGGGCCCTCACTCACCCACAAGAAGAAATAAGCTGCATTTAAAGGATCTTATGGGAAAATTCTTGCATTTATATAAAGCGGTGCACCTTTTCATTCCAGATTCAGACTTCTCTCAGGCTTAAAATAGCCTGAGTTTGGTTTGTGTTTATGTTTGGTTTGAAACCATCTGTTCCATAAAACACTGCGAGTTTCACGCCAAATATGGTCAGTCAGGTAGATTACCAGGCGGAGAATGTGTACTGCGCGCACACACTGTCAAGCTAGCACCCTCTCTCGGGCTCTGCATTCCTGATGTCCTCCACTATTTCTGAGAGGTGATAATAGGCAGATCACCCATCCTTTCTCTTTTCCAGCTGGCTCTCATATCTGATGCAACGTAGCAGTAAAAACAGCCGCTCGCAAATGTCAGTTTAATGAATACACATGTTAATTCTAGATAGAGCATATTGGAATACTGATTTTAGGTGAAAAGCCATTAAACAAAAGAGTGCAACGAAGCTAATTGATTTCGAGATCTACACCATGCATATCTGACTGAAGGGTGCAAACACACGCTTGAAGGTACAACGCGAAAGAAACTTGCTCTTCTAAGACATTTCTCACCTATATATGCCAAACGGCACTTTTGTGGCACTGCAACACTGCCTCCAACATGGTAGAACCTACGGGCCAAGAGAGACGCTACATTGGCCATTGCCGAGCGCTCGAACGTCACATAGAAAGGTCCCACGCCATCAAAACACAAAATTGTCCTCTCAGAATTGAGTGTCATCCGTGAGGAACTCTCACTTGCTCAGTTCCCTCGACACCGACAATTGTGTTCTGCTTCGGAGCGTCCACGTCGAACGCCCACTTCTTTACCCAGAACCCATCACTCCACCCTCTCTTTGGTTGTCCATCTACTATGAGGCCCAGCTATTCACACAGAGCCTTTGAACCTTTGTGACTGTAGACAGCACCACCGAGCAGGGATTTACACAGAATAACTAATGTACTGCTGGGGGGAAATGTGCATGATGGTGGGTCTTTGAACAGATGTGCTTTTGTCCTGGAGGGTCAAAGTGAGAAGCATAAGCAATAGATGGGACAAAAAGCAGCATAATCTTAATAGGATGACATAATATAAGCATTACAAACTGTGATGGGTCTTTTTGTGCGTTACACATATACTTTTTCTATTATGATAATCTTCGGCTTTGTAAGATGCAACAACAAACAAACTTGACATTTCAAGTTCATTCAAGACATATGAATAAAGGAATGTAACTAAAAAAAGCCAAACAGTTTTCTTAAAACAGTTTTCTCTGAAGTTCTAAAGCATCTCATTTTTACAGTGGTTTCCTTACTGTCATAAGAATCGTTAAAATGATGAGCAAATCACAGCATGTAATTATCCTCAAAAAAAAAGATCTGTGTTCCTAGAAGTCAATGCATCTATTGATCTAGTAAAGAAGAGTTCAAAAATACAGATCTAAAGTGAGCTCTTTGCAAAACCCAAGGTGAATTGAACAAGCCAGTGTGGGTGGATCTCTCTGAGGTTGAATTGTTTTTCTGAAGTCTGAGAGAGGAAGACACTAATTTATTGAAAGCTCCTCGAGATATCAGCTGAACTTCCACCATGAATCATTTATTCTTAGAAGCTGCAATGTGAATGCATTTATTACCAGCGACTTCATATCTCAAAGTTCTCAGTGTCCTCATTTTCTCTTCCTCTCCTGCCTCTATCCAGTAACATTGGGACTGCACATACTGTAGTAAAGAATTCATCCACATATGAAATTGTATTAGTCCATGGCATTGCTGCTTGACCTGTAGGTTCTGACCGCTGGTCAGATGGAGGAGATGTCCATCTCAGACGCAGTGGGCAGAAGGACCATAATGTGTCATTTAAACTCTTTTGACTTCAATGACATTCTGAGGTTAGAAAAGGCAAAGCACCAAATTGAGCATGTTCGACTCTCTGTGGTGAGATAACTATGTGCTGGGCTTGCTATGCAAATAAGCAAGCTGGTTATCTCTTAATACATGCATACAAACAACAGGTTAATAAAACCTGTTAAAAAGCCATTAACATAACAAATTTGTGCTTAATGCACGTATGCACCGCCATATTTACATTTACATATATGCACTGTCAGACATTTTCCAAAGCCACTTACACGCTGTATTCAAGCTACACATTTAATGAATGTGCCTCCGCTAAGAATCAAACCCATAATCTTGTGCCATGCTCTTTAAGTTGAGCTACAGAAAAACCAACTGACGCGTACTAGCCAGATGTACCTTTATCTATTTACATTATTTATTTAAAAACCCTCTTTCTGGGTTTTTTACAAAATGTGTTTTGTAAAAATTTGGCAGGAAATGTGGCAACTTATTTTAAATAGCACCCTGGTGGACATCAGAACACCGGAAACTGTTTTTGCAGCGCAAAAGGAGAACTAAACAGAGCAAATAACCACTTATCAAATCCTTTCCATCTTAATTAGAAGAAATTATATTACTGCCTTCACTTATACTGCATCATCACTTTCAACAAGAACCCCACTGAGCTCCCACAAACCATCAGAGCAAAAATAACTGTGCAGCCGCCTAATGTATTCATGACGCCTGCTCTGACAGCCGTCCCCAGTACTGACATGAAAACAAGCACTGTTAGGCAGGCAGACATTGGGGGAGACGTTCAGGGAGGTATTGGGAAAATTGGGGAAGCCCCTGCCCCTTGCCATTTCCCTTTCCCAGCATAGGGATGGAGCAGGGCTGATACTGATATCTCAGCGTACTGAAACAGGTTCTCCTGTGAACCATCTAATCTCCTCTACTTCATACAGCATGGCCATGGAGACACACTGAATGGAAATGTGCCTCCAGCTTGCTTCTAATGGTGGATGTTGTGCAACTGAGGCCTATTAGATTGTAAAGAGTGGGTGGTCATAAAGGCCTGTGGCTACGTTGACTATTAAAATTAAAATTCATGTTGATTACATTGTGCTCGCTAGCCTCGGCTGATCACTTAAGACACCAATGTGGGCTACTGGGCATTCCAAAAATCTTTTGATGTCAGTCAAAAGATCAAGTTAATGTGCAATTAAGCCTTTTTCTAATGATTTACAAAATTAAATCAAAAGATTCAGAGCGACAAAATACCTATAGAGGATAAAAGGAAATTAATAGGAAAAGGTATACATATGGATGCCTTTAAACTCTGAAATAAATTAAGCATTAGGGAAGAAGCTGCCAAAAATTAATTATTATATGACAAGGAAAAGCTATTTTTTCCATGAAAGGACAATTTCGTCTTTACAAGAAAACTGTGAACTGACACAGAAGACACAAACCCACATAACCTCACAAAATGTAGCAGGTTGATCCACAAATAAGCCTACAGCCTAAGACAGAGTTTTTTTACCATTGCGTGAGGAAAGGTAATTTTATTTCAAATACGAACCTGCACTGATAAAACTCACTCATAAAAATCCTCAACGCCTGAAACCAAAGGTAAACATTATCACCAACACCATTCAACGGCAATAGTACACAGAAAGAATAAAGATCAAATTTAACGCAGATGTACGACATATGTCCCTAAATCGTTGCGTTAGGAGCGGGAGACAAATGACATTTACTTCAGCCAATAGCATCACCTAACCCCGCCCTAATACTGCATGGGTTTTAGGCGGGATTTAAAACCCCGTTGTGTGTCATTTTTATACTGTACCAAAATACAGAAGGAAGCGCGGTTCATATAGGACATTTTTATATAATTTGAAACACAAAAATCATTACCTCACTAAAAAAACATTAGGCTTCACGGCTGGGGATTTGAATAGATGACAAATATTCAATTAGCCACAGCCGTAAATTTGTGTTTTGGAGCGCAGCTTCTCTTCCCCCTCCCACTGAGTAAAACAGCATTCCGATGAAGAACCATGGACAGCTCCCGCTGTCTCCCAACACTTGTAGGGTCATGTCTGCGCAAACCCGAGCACAGGGCAACAAAGAAAACCCCGCTAACAACATCACTCATGTATGAAACGCTTTATACGAGACTTCATGTACCATTTTATTGTTTAGACTGAATGACGCGCTACTCCACCAAAACATCGCTCTGAAATGCGTTAGAATTAAACTAGGACAACAACACTTAGGCTACACAGTAACGTGCACTAATGACGGAAAAGCAGAAAATAAAGCAACTGTGTGAGTGATGTAGTAACAGCCTCATGTGTGACTCACCCTTCTCAAAAGTGATATTTTTCGAAACTTCCAGCTCCGCCATTGTAGTTGATTACGGGTAAACACCGCATTAAGGACCGTATCCCGTCCAGTATGACAGTAAGAAAAAACGATATGCGCCTAGGAATGCAGGTGTCTCTGCTTCCATATACATATATATATATATAATATCACCCTCTTCCTCAGGAATTGAAATGCAGGACAATTCAAATGAATTTGCTATATTCTAGCAAACAGTTCCTGTCTATATATATTAAATAAATCGTTTAAAAAAAATCCATTCTGATTTAGTCAATCAAGGCGCGCGAGAAGGACCTCTCCAATCTTGGCTCAGCGCAGCACGCGCTCCTCTTTTTTCGGCTCATTTTGGAGACGCCGATGGTTTCGATCTCTGCGCGAGGCATATGTGCGCTTCTCTTCTGCACACATTCACATGCAGGCGGGAGGGGGGATACACGGGGAGATGGGTGTTGTTAAAGAAGTTAAGGGGTCAATAATTTCACATTAACACATTAAAATCTAAATTAAGCGCAAGTCGTGGGTCATTTGAGACATTTGTCTGGATACCTAAAAAACAGAGAGGACAATTAGGAAAATAATTCTAAAAAGATAATTTGCTATAAATATCCTGGAGTCAGATACCCATGTGGAGAGAATGCGTGTCTCGCTGTTCTTCTTCAGAGAAACGATGTGCTTGATTAGACTTAACCCACGTTTGTGTAATAATGAATGAACTTTCTCATCACATGATTGCAGACTGCTGCGCATTGCCATGCTCTTTAGAACTAGAAGTAAGCGGAAGGATGCTTAAAGATTAATATGCCATAATGTATTTTTCAGTTATGTATGTAGGGGAATGTTTGGATACTGACAGTTCGCGTTCTAAAAAATGAGATGTTAAGTATACACATATTTTTAAAAATGGCAATTATGTTTACATAATTAGGTTTACACATGCCAGGATACACATGTATGCCAGTAAAATGAAAAAAAACTTTTGTGTAAACGAATAGTTCACCTAAAAAGAAATTCTATTATCATTTACTGGCCCGCATGTCATTCCAAACCCATCTGACATTTTTTATTCTGTGAATCACAAAAGGACATACAGTGACCAGAAGCTGTCGAGATCCAAAAACTACAAAAAAGCTTTATACAAGTAATCCCAACAACTCATATTTTTACTCCAAGCCTTTTGAAAGCCTCCAAAAGCTTTGTACATATCCACCCTTCTCCCATTGCTCTGAAATCTCATTCTCTCATTCTCCACATAATCGAATCAGACACATTTGAGTCTGGAACCTAAGGGTTACTACAAGATAAAACAGAATTTTGATTTTTTCAAACTATTCTTTAAAGAGGTTTAGCTTTTACTTTCTCAACAGTAGGCCAGCCTTTACATTTATGAAGTTGTGTCTTCATTTCTGACTAATTAAAATTATTGGTTTGGATTGTAGGCAGGCTATTCCTTTAAAACGTATTTTCACTGTGGATTCCATCAGATGCAAAAATCTGTTTTAATTGGCAAGCAGTTCTCTGTGCAGCCTCCATCACTCATCCATCACATCAGTGACAGTCAGAAAACAAGCTTTATAAAATATGAGTAAGTCTGGGTAAGTTGTTACCAATTACTTAAAGAAATCTGTTCTTCATAGCATGTAAATAAGCCAGATATGCTCCTGATCTACATGTGTGCGTTACTGCCCCAAAGTGCAGAACACTTTTAAGGGAATACTCCTGCTTATTGACAAACATATAGTCTAGAATAACCAATCAAAGCTCAGGGTCCAAAGAATAGATTGAAGTGTATCCCAGGTGGGCTGTCGGGTGGTTTGGAATAAGGATGATGCGATCGATACTGTGTCTGAGAAATCTGTTAGGTCAGGACAATGTTAGACGTCTTGCTCTGTTCGTGTGTTTTGTGTGCAGATGTGTGACATGGAAGTGTGTTTGCAGATGAACTGAGAGATATCAAATTGGGCTGGCCAGGCATTACTTAGGGAGTTAATCCACCCATCTATCATCTAATCGATTTACGTGTTGACACATGAGCAAATACACACTCACGCGCAATTGTTTATCTGTCATGGTGGGGACCTTTGATTGACCTCTTTTATTTAAGGAATCTGGGTAAATTACTGCATTGATGCAGCCCTGCGTGCCATGCTGGAAACATCAGACAAAATCCAGACAGGCGGGCTGCAGCCCACAGGGGCTGATGGGCATCATACATCAGCTGCCCAGCCACTACACAACCATCACGCCCCCCTCAGAAGAACAAACACCCAACCCATTGCTGCATCTTTGTATTATCTATATAAAGTTACAGAATATGTGGTATTGTATATGGCAGGGCTACTCACACATAAACCCAGTTAAATTCTGGTGGATCATATACAAAGAGATATATTAAAGATATATTGAAATGTGTATTTTTTGTAGTGCTAAAAAGCTCTTTGTTATACCTGCATAATATGCAAAGACAACTACATATAAGGCATTTGCAGGTGGATTCCTCCAAACACTGTAAACATGTCTCTGTGATGCTATTAAAACATTGCTTTTTTATATTTTAATACTCCAATCAGCCCAGAAATGCAACATTTTCTAACCCAATGGCTTTATCCAAAGGAAAAAATTTTGTCAGTACATGTGTTCCCTGGGAATCGAACCCACAACCTTTCCACTGCTAACGCAATGCTCTACCAGCTGAGCTACAGGAACTGAGTTTCACTTAATATAGTGAAGCACAGCTAATCTTGGTATTGCCTTTGGTAGCTATTTGCGTGAAAACCATGTAAAGCATTTGATCAACATGTGAAGGTCTGCTGTCCATCCTTATGTAGGCTATAACCTTTAGCATTTAATAATGTAAGGATTTTATTATCTGGTTTATGTGAGAGCACTTCTACCAACCAATATTCCCAATATTCCTTAGCTCATGTTCCTCCA
>JAZGTI010012571.1:4698-15602 GCA_036877585.1 Botia kubotai
CCCCCACACACACAAACACACCTATAGTTACACAAGTAACACATTAAATGTAGACACACAAAATAATTGGCACAAAACCCAGGTTTTGTGTAAAGACAGGAAATTTTTATCCTGAAAATCGTGCATCTGTTGTTTTAATGTTAATATGTTTAATTGTGATGCTGAAAATACTTTCTCTTAGTAAATGAGTCACTTATTTGTGGATATTTTTAATAAAGGTGTAAACACACTGTGTGGTTCTGAATGTGGTTCTGATGTGGTGAGCAGAAACAGAGCAGTTTCAGAGGACATTGTTACATTATCATAAAACATTGTGAGAACAATCATGTTCTGACTTAAAACAATAAACAGCGTCAAGTGGAAACCACTAATGTAAAGCTGCTCACCCTTTGTTTTATGCAAATTAATGACATTTTACATTTCACAAGCAAGTGTTTCATAAATACGGATCAGACATCTCACAAATGTTCATCAGAATCATTACATTTCATCCTCTAGTTTGGTTTGTTCTTCTACAAGGACACAGAAAACACCACAAGCTCATCTTTCCTCGCTCTCACCTTTCCATCCCTCTCTTCCTCTACCGCTTCATTCTGATCCACACTTTCTGCTCTATAAATAGTCTCACAGTATCTCTCTCTCTTTCTCTCTCTGTTTTCTCTCTACCTCTGGCTGGAGAACTTCAAAATGGCCGACGCTGATAGCTGCACATCTCTATGGGTGACTCTCTCTCTCTCTCTCTCTGATTTATTTTGACAATGCAATTTGTCATTTTAATACAATTTATCAGCGTGACAGAAATTGTTTGCATGTATAAACAGTATAAAATGTAAAGTAGCAGAGCAACTGGGATTAAAATGATAAATATTAAAATAAGTTTAACAGCTTAACAGTACGATGTGAAAATAACATTTAATCAAGAAACAAAGTACAAGAAAATATCCTTTTAATAATAAAAAATACATTTGTTCCTGTAAAATGGGCAATTAAAAAGATAGAATAAAGCTGAAATATATTATATTTAATATATATATTATATATTAAATAATATTATACTGTATATGACAGTACAAAGAGTATATGACAGTACTATATATGACAGTAACAAGAGTCTCCCTCTCTCTCTCTCTCGCTCTCTCTCCCACTTAACACAGTCATTTGTGGTAACTGGTTTGTGGTGTCTGTGAAGCACCAGCCCCCTCCTCCATTACAGTGACAGATGGAGCCCCTCACAGCTGTACCTGACAGCAGGAGGTTTAAGTTCATCATAATGCTCCTGTCACATCCACAGCACACACTTCTGACTCTTATCAGCACGTCTTCCGCTTCCCTTTGTTTCCAAAACCAGCATTAAAGGAGAATACAAAACCCAGCATCCGCTTGTGATGTGTGTTCCCTGGGAATACAATCCACCAGCAATTTTCATATCAAACGCTCATAATTCCCCTGCACCAACCCCTACAGAAACACTCCAGCATAATTTATAAAATGTCTCTCAATTTTGCGGATGGGAAACTGCTGCCTGATTCTTGAAGGCAAACATCCATAAAAACAGCAAATGTTTTTTGTATAATTAAAACGGAAGTTTTAACTGTGCTGGCCTGATTCTGTTACGATTCTTCTGGTGGAAGGCGCTGCTGGTGAATCTCGCAACTATTGCGAGATACCTGCGTACCAGTTATGTTATAATAATAATAAAAAGAAAAACAAAACAAGAAATGATATTTTTTATATATAGTACATATAGCAAAATTACCCCCTCCCCCAAAAAAATATTTGTTATTAAAATCAACATCAATAATATAGGCATTTATATTTTTGCATTTTGTAGATGCTTTAATCCAAAATAAAGTTTTTTTTACATTGCACATGCCTACAGAGAAACGTTTTTTAAACCCTCAAAAAACAAGCTAAGCTTTATCATGCAAATCAACACAAAACTTGAAAACATCCACAAACTCTCTCTCACCTTTGAGTTTGTTGTGCTCCGAGTCTGCAGGAAAGAGGCAATCAGGGAAAAGTTTCGGGAAGGTCAGCCCGGCGTATTTTGGTCTGTTTTCCACGTAGTTACGAACAGTTGGCTGCAGTTTCTTCATGAACTCAGGAGAGGGCGTGCCAAGCTGCTCTATAACCTTATTCCATTGGTCAATATCTGAATGGGGGTGGAGTCACGGAAAAATGCCTACATGCTGTACGGGGCATATTATATCTGGCAGGCAAAAGGGCTGATTATAAAAAAGTTATTTTTATTTTGGTTATTTAACCACAAATGTAGTGTAAAATGAAGATAACTACATTATGTTGTTAGTCTTACATAATTAAACAAGATAAGCAAATAAACATAAATGCCATTGGTAATAAAGTTTGATTATACCTCCACTTGAGTAATAAGGACTAAAGCAGTAAAGGTTAAAACACTCAGAAGGGACCTAATTAGTTCCCTGTTTTTGTTGCCAAATAAGAGAAAGTCAGCAGACAGAAACACAGAGAACATGATACTGAATTACCACAATCCCAAGATAAAAATCCAAAAATCATATACATCAGCTTCTCAATGCGAATTAACACTCCATAAAATGATCAAATCTTCCTTTTATCTGCAGCGATTTTCATGCGTCGGTCAAAGCGTGTCACATGGTGCTTGTGTTTTAATGCACATTAATGCAATTAATGAGGCAACGATGCAAACATTGGGGTCTGTTTAAACTGAAGCTCACCGTTACTTTATATTGTAGTGGTTTTAACACTGTGTACAGGTAATTTTTGTTTTATAACACGCATAAGAATTTCTAATACAGCTTACAGATTTCTAATACAGCAGAGCCCCTTCCCTGCTGTTGGTTTACACAAAATTCACAGGTCTTCTAAAACGGCCATTGTTGTAAATAAACCATCAAGCAAAACAAACAAGAGTGTTTCCTCTTCTTCTCTGAGTGAGATCGATCATTCGCCTCAGATATTCACTGACTGCTCTGTTGTGTTTCCAGAGATTGCAAACAAGGTCCTTCAAACAAACCAGCAATTACCAGACTGTAGAGAGTGTAAACATCAGATATGAGCGTACAGAACTGACCAACACATTTACCATCAACACCCATAATGAGATGAGTTTAAACGTTCCACAGTCATTTAAAAATCTCAGTGTGATTTTTAAACTTCAGTTCTTTGTATTGAATATGTGTGTGTGTGTGTGCGTGCGTGTGTGTGTGTGAAGTAAAAGTGTTTGCCACCACATCTAAGTTCTTGTGTAAATCTGCACCCTTGTTAAGAAATGACTCTTGGCAATTCTCACTCACGCCAGTATCACAGAAGTGTAACAGTGGGAAATTGGGGCAGCTTGGAATGTGATTGTTGGAGAGAAATACCACTGGAATAGTTGCCGTTTAATAGAATGGTTTACGCAGACAAGTCTTAACTGGGCTGGCTGGAGTGAAAGGATCCTGAAGATGTAATAGCTGTCTCTCTGGGTGCCTAGCAACAGGGGGAGGGATGAATGTTGTCATGGTAGCCTGGTTGGCCTTGGTGAGTCACATGACTGTTTTTGCTCCCCAGGCTACCCATGATTCCCACAATAGGGGGTCCTGGTTCAAAGGGTCAGGATAGCCAGGACCACATGACATCATTCTGTAGAAACGGGCGCCTCCCCCCCGCCAGTTCACATTTAAGGAAGCCGAACAAACAATAACGACAGCGGGCCGAGGGGGGTGTCTTGTGGGACTCCAGTCCTGAATGTTTTTTTAAAGCCCTGAATCTTTCAGGCTTCTAAAAAATAACCTAAACTCTGTGTCATTTCTCCTTAGTCTCTATCCTCAGTATTGGCGACTTTTTGGACAAAAGTTTCATCCGGTAGAAAAGTGTAGCGTATCTCCCTCAGTGGGAGTAAATTGAATAATACTAAAATTATTCAATTTACTGTATTAAAGCCCACATTACTACATTGCATTGTTGGGGAACCTTATGATTTGCAGTTAGAGCACCAAAGATTACTATAGCGTTCAAATGTAGCAAATTTGTTTGCTTAACATTCATTTTATAAACTCTGCTTCAGCATAATATAATAAAATAGGGTTGCAGATTAGTAACGCTTCCTATGCCGAATTCCTACCCCACCTGTCTAACTTAAGATTATTTCCATCACAAAATTTTGCCTCTAGGTGTCAGGAGTAAAACTGTGTCACCCTTAGAAGTTGTGTTTTGGTTAACGAACTATAAAAATGAAAGACAATTATATAAAAATGGTGCATATAGTCGCTGTAAATTGGGAAAAAATATCTAGCTGGGGGACCGTGCCCCTAAAACACCTGGGATTGGGCTAAGCCACGCATGTTTACAATATGTGTCTCCACCCCCGGTTTCTGCAATATCAGAAACAATAGCTGGGGTCTTATTCAACCTGGAGTATATTGTCAAACATAACAGACAGCAGGGCAGGATACGATCTGTGCCTGGAAACAGCACCGCTCCTCTGATAACTTCTCCAAAGATACAGCCTACAGACCACATGTCCACTGGACCACATACACACATGCATAAACACACACACACACACATACACACACATATGCATACACCCACGTGAGTCAGACACGTATATTCCACTGTATTCCACAAAGACATGCACACTGTAGATCTTAATACAAAAGCTCTTTTATATTAATTATCTTGTGTGCTGCCTGTCTGTGCGCTGCCTACATACTTCTGAGGATGCCTGACTCATTTATCCTTTTCTCCATCAGTTCCTGACTCTGTTCATCTGATAAAACTCTCTTTACTGGTGGAATTGCTTTTGGCACACTGAAATAATACAATCCTTCACCGTCATGTATTATATATATTCGAATTCATTATTAAACAGGGCGATCCTTAGAGTCGTCTATGTTAAGAATCTAAAACAGGTTAGCAGATGTGATTCAAGAAAAACAAGGGCAGATTTCGTGTCAAAGCTGAAAACGTACGCGCATAACAAACCACTTGCGTCGCCAAAGGATCGCAGCCTCAACCAAAAAATTGCTTTACGAAAACTTAATGCAAACACAAAAGCCACTGAATAAAGTAACGCTTTTAAATGTTGAGTCAGTAAGATCTATCGATGAGACAGTTCATTCAGCCTTGTGTTAATGAGCCTTAAAAAGCCTAAATCCCATTATAAGCCAACTTGGCCCAGGCAATCATTACCTTAAGTGCAGATCCAGAGAAACAAACAAAGAAAAGGTTGAGCTGAGCAATGCAAACTGGGTAATGGTCTGGCTCTGTTCCCTTAGCTTTTCTTTAACAGTCAAGCAGAATACAGAAGAACAGTCAGTGTTTTTGTGACGGCAGGATCTTTGTAGGGAATCATAATTAGCTTCGGGTTTGTGTTCAGAAGAAACCGGAATCTAAAAAGGTCAATTGTTTTTGGCAACATTTGAGTGATGTTTTATCATTCTGACCCGTGGAACTCCAGCACAAATCTTTCATTGCCTTTTAACTACTGGGGGAGAAACGAACATGTGTTTCACGCACCTTAGGCACACGCTACAGCAAAAATAACTTTCTATTAAGATCTACAGATGATACAGGACTGGAGCGAGCGCTGATAATCCTGAACTCTCCCTTTCATGTTTCAATCAAGACATTTGAAGCGCTGCTCTTCCTGCCCTTTAGAATTCGCACGCCTGCTTAAAACCCTGCTTGAAAAAAGCAACTCTCCCGGTTTGATTTCTAGAAAAGTCTAGACACTCCAAATAACAGCACAGAGCCAAAACTGCAACGTAATGAAATCAACGAAGACTAATCTAACCAGAGAGAGCAGAGAAACAACAGAGCCATTTTAAGTAGTTTCAACAGTTCCAAATAGCAATTGTTTCACAATCCATTCACCCCAAAAACCTCCACACCTCTATAAGCGATCCCACAACATAATTATTCATGAAATCTTCCATATGCACCAAAAAATCATGGAAATATAAGAAATATAAGAGCATATTAAAGCAATGAGAAAACAGACTCAGCATTTGAAATATAAAATAGAATATTTTTAGAAATGTAATGTAAATGCTGTCAGAAATATACAAAATGAAAAGGAGCATAATTTAAAAAAGTATATATTGGAATTTGAGAAAGAAGGAACCGGCAGAAGAAACTGTGTGTTATAAAGAAATAAATTAGCTGGAGACAGGTGGTTATATAAGAGCTGTGTTATTGGTTTGCAAAACCTCTGGGTTAAAAACTACAGACTTAGTCACTTAGTTATGCCTGAACAGATAAATACTGGTCTTGTCTGGTCTGGTCTAGACCACAAAATCATGATATTAATCTATTAGTCCGCTTAAAAAAAGTGAATCATTTTAAATTGAAAAATTAAATCTGAATTCGAAAGTAATACTGGATGTTTCATCATACTTGATTAAGGGGCCAGTTCACCCAAAAATCCAGTCATTAAAGTAAATAACGTCTGTTCACTTTTGAGTGATCTGTTTCTTTAAATATCTGGAGATCGTAACTGAAAAATTATGCTAACTTCTCATTGGCTAGTTAAATCATATCCGTTTATGAAGGATACAGTCCCTGCCGGGAAACAGGATTTTGTGGCGGACCATTTCTCCCATGATGCAACCAACTGACCAAATATCCACTGCAGACAGAAGCGACAGCGCAGGAGAGAAAAACAGATGTTAGCGTTAGTACACACGTCATCAGCGATGGACAGGGAAAGACGCAGAGCGAGAGATTCGCGTGATCTGCGTTGCTCTTACTAATTGTATCTACCACGCACATAATTAGCCCAACGATTATTCCCCAACTGTTCTGATCAAAGTGTGAGCAGAGGACAGCTCTTAGTGAGGGCATTTCTGACAGGAAATCTATGGCCCGCCCTCTCGCTCCCTTCAACTCGCATTAACCGCCATACTTTGGCCTTTGATATATTAATGAAAGTCATGTGGATTGTTAGGCAGTGGAAGCTGTTAGTATTTCAACAAGTTTAGTGCAGGTTAGCAAGATATCTGAATACTGATGTCACAGTTAACTTCACCTAGCATTTACCTAGCATTTACTTAGCCTGATTTGTCCAATGTTACATTGCGTACGAATGCAGTGACCAATTAGCACTGTGTTAAGATTACCGTTCTCTTTGTAGCCCATGCCCAGAATAACTTCTGGGGCCCTGTAGTACCGCGTCACTACGTAGGGTGTCATCATAAAGCTGGTGCCGGCGGTCCTCGCCAACCCAAAGTCCAAGATCTTCAGCGTACAATCAGATTTCACCACAATATTGCTCGGTTTCAGATCCTAAAAGAGAAGCCAGGGTCATGGTGAGATGACAAACACTGGACCTTTCCCAGTTTAGATTTCTTAATTATTTAAACGAATATTCATTCTAATTAAACCTCAGAGTGTCTTGCAAAAGAAAAAAGTAAACATAAGCAGATTTAACATTATGCTAATTACCAGTGTAACCAATGGGATTCAAGATAGAGGTCACATGACCCGCCTCCTAATACAGCCCCGCCTTCTAATACGCCTACTGTCATTCAACAGTACATTGATTTGGCAACCCTCCCATCAGTTTATCATTGTAAGCACGTTTTATGCTGCGTATTGCCTTGCGTCTTACCCTGTGGATGATGCCAGCTGAGTGCAGGTGTTTGATTCCACACAGCATCTGGTAGAGAAGGTAGGACATTCGTTCATGGTCCAGCTCCATCTGAATCACCTGGCAAAGGTTTGCGTCCATCAGCTCCATGACTAGATAACTGCAGGAAAGAGCGTGAAGCTCATTATTTCACTGGTTAAATCCACGCGCCACTGTCGTGTTCGACACATGTTTGACTTCTTTTCATTTTTCATTGCCGTGGATTCAATCGTGGCTTCTTAATGCGCAGAAGAGCCGCTGCGGATCGATGCAGATCTTTACAGCCTCTTAAAGTGGGGAAATACTTGCCGGCTGATTGTCAGCAGGTCGGTGAATGTAAATAGCAACAGTCAATATTGTGCTGCTGAGAGTTCAAAAATCCACATATTTTATGGATCTCAATATTTCAATATTTTGCTTAATGACAAATCAAAACAGACAGTTGAACCTCGATCAATCAGGTGACGGCGTGCTAATAGCAGTCTATACATACCGTTAAATGTATATACAGATGTAGGAATAGCATTATTTAAAGACGGTTTGACCTCATTTTGATACCTAAAACAAATTATTTCAGTTAATCGTCCTCCAATTAAAACCAGATTGACATCTAACAGAGGAAAAGCAACCGTTGGTAATATCACTTAGTGATTTACAGAGTTTTACATTTTAGAAATGATCTTACGTATAATGCTATGACAACCAATGGGATTAAAGACAATAGAGGTCATGTGACCCACCTTCTAATACAAATGAATAATCCAACAGCGAACAGTGCATCAGTTCTGCTAAACATATTTTTATGCTGTGTTTCCGTGTGTCTTATATAAGCATTATTTCAAGTCAGTTTGACCTCATCATTATTACTAAAACTAGACACAAGTTGAAAAGTGTGTTGATTTGAAATAATTTACTCAACACGAACTCCTCGAACCCTCCATCCGTCCACACAGAGTTGCTAATGATCTGACTTTGAGTGAACAGACGTTCCATACTCAGTGTATTGATCGCGCTCTAGATTAAGTCCTCACAGCATGAAGAATAAATTAGCCATGGGCGGCACTGGGTTCAAGTGCTGGAGAGCGACAAAAGCGCACGAACATAATCGCAGGTGATAGATTACCACGCTCTGCAACATTTCAATGGTCGAACTGAGACTCGGCCTAAGCCGTAATTAATATATGATAAATCACCCTACTGTACGCCCGACTATACGTTATTTTTAACGACTGTTTATACAAGTAACACATATAATTTTTCAAAAACGTTTGAATTATTAATACAGTTTATGCCGTTTATTTAGATGTGGTTTGGCATAAAGTGCTAAACAAAATATTACAGGCCAAAAATCTTACTGTACATTTACATATATATATAATAATACATATTGATTATTCATTATGATCAAATATTGGCTGAATGTAGATCAGGCAGATTTTAGAGGCCAAACACTCCACTTTGTAATTGTTTATGATATTAGCTGTAAATTATTTGTTAAATATTAAGAGTCATAGTTCAAGATACTTACACATCTTGAAATTCCTCTAAAGACTTCTGTGGGGTAAACACGTTTAATAAGCTGATAATCTGCAGGAGGAAAAGAGGAACTTTAGCAAAAAATAAAATAAAATAGAATGCGAGAGCGTTGCATGATTGATTTTTAATTACAGACCCACAGTTACTGTCTTCAACAGGATATTAAAAGCGATCAATGAAGAACCATATACAGCCAATAGGAGGTCAATATGACAAAAGAACTACATTTGTATTTCTGCCACATTCCAGTCGTCCTTCATAACACAAGTCTGAGAGAGAAAGAGAGAGAGAGAGCAAGCATGGAGGACAGAAGATCTAACAGCACTGTGTACGTTTTTTTTTTATTTGTCATTTATCATTTAATACCCCCTCTTATGCCTCTCTCTCTCTCTCTCTCTATGCCTGCAGCCCATGTGTTGTGCTGTATTGATGGTTGGGCTTGTTTTAGTTTCTGTACATGTTTACAAGCTCTAACTCAGGGCAAACACTGTATCTTCTCCAGCAGGACAGCGTCATATGCCACAGCTGTGATTCATCAAAGCAACATGTATGCTCACCTTGTTAATGCAACCTAAATTCCATGTTTGCGTGTCACCACCTGCATTTTGACGTACTGAGTTACTCTTAGTAATTATGAGTAATTATGTAAACATTGCGTCCACTTTATCTGGTATTTTAAAGTGAGATCGCAGGCTATTAAAAGTGTTAATTACTCATTACAGACTCATCCCTGGTCAAGCACCTGCATTATTGAAATGGGGAATGGGGAACAGTTATTAGCTAGCAACATTTAGCACCCGATGAGAGATGATAAGACCTGGCACTCACGTTTTTGTGATTGACACATTTCATAAGCACCAGCTCCCTGTACGCTCTCTTGGCATGAGTCTGGTTCTGAAAGGGTCTGCTGAGTTTCTTAATAGCCACATTTCTGTCCAGAACTGCGTCATATCCAGCACTGCACAGAGAGACAGAGAGAGAAAGAGGGAGAGAGAGATAGAGGAAGAAAGAGAGAGCAATATTAATGGGTGGAATAAAATGTTAGTGAGAACAACATGGACGATCATAAAAATTGTAGTCCCGGGAAAAGCTTGTGTACAACCACATGACCATCAATTTGTGCTAAATCTAACCAATGATCTGTGTTATCCATTACAAATATGTTTTTAGCTACGCCTGGCTTGGAATCAGAAAAGTCTCTGCTGATTGGTCGCTGTTTCTCAGCATCCGTGAACAGGGGTGGAGTTTGACGGCACTCCAGCAATCAGGAAGGGGTTAAATTGGGAACCCCGCCCCCTCTCCCCACTGTTCCCATTACTCTCTCTCTCTCCGCCTTCTCTCACCATTAACTATGCAAGAGACAGCTCTCCATGGGAAAATACAGGATTAGAGGCCAGTGGGCTTGGTGTGTGCGCGGCTTCACTTCCAAAACACAGCAGAACACAAGGTAGCCAGCGGCCCATTGTGATATAACACATTAACTTTCTCTAAATGCGGACAATATTAATTGTATGACAAACAAGTTTAAAAATTCAATTTCATGAATCACGTTTACCTGGGCGCCAACGTGACGCACTAAATTATGTGACTATTCAACTACAAAAATGTCTTAATGAAGCACAATGGGCAGTGCCTGTCTCAGCTGTTTTCCTGTCTCTCACAGGATTGTGGGAAATTAAAAACCATGAAGTGCCGGCCACAGGGGAACTGTGTGACAGCATGAGGGAGATGTGTCGCAATTAATTTTGTATGACGC
>JAZGTI010012572.1:0-15600 GCA_036877585.1 Botia kubotai
CCGACTTCCTCTCCAGAAATGGGGGGGGAGTCGATGCGGGCCGGATGGCTCCCCGGCCTGAGTCGGGCGGTGGGGGTATGTGGAACGCGGGGCGCAGTTATGGTGCTGCTGCCGGCGGAGAAGAGAGTCGGAGACTAAATGGTTAAGGGAAACGCCTACCTGGTAATTATTCTTCATAGCTGTTCTTCATTTTTGCAGTGAGTCGAGAGACAGGATAAAAGCGGGGCAGCAAGGAGACGAGGGGAGAGGAGCGAAACCCGGAAGTGGTGACGTTACGGAGAACCCGGAAGGGATTGGATGACGGAAGCTGAAAAGCTTGTGTTGTTTCGTTGGGATTATCTTTTCCTTTTGTATTTGGCAAATTAACTGTTTTTTGGTTGGAAAATAAAACTCCCTCCTCTGCCCTCCAACTGTGTCGGTGACAGTTTTCTTGGTTTGTTTGCTGGACAGCCAGGGAGGTTTTTTGCCACAGTGCTCTAAATCTTAAATCATCTGCAGTGGTATGATAGTGTAGGGAGTGAAATTTAAGGTTAAAACGAATGTTCTACAACTTTAAATAAGAGGTAGAGGTAATATCGCGAGAACAGAGATCCGCGATTAGGCTCGTGAGAATAGTTATGTGCACAGTTGGAGAGAGCGTAGGGAGAGAGAGATGATGCACACTGTGTAATCGCATGTGGCTAATCTACAATGTTCACCTCTTCATGTTCAATAAATCAAGTGTTATGACTTCCCAAGCTCCCTGTCGGTGTCCTCCTTGCAACAAAGCCAAGAACTCACGAGCCAGCGTGCGGTAAGAACTGTGAAGCTAGCATATAGAAACAACGCGTGTTACAAAAGCTTTGCAAGAAACAGAATGAAAGTTGTTATTCACTTATTACCTTCATTTCCCCTGCAGCTCTACATCCTTATTCTCTGTGCAGCATTTCGAACTACTGCACTGTGATTGGTCATGTGATCTGCAAGAACCAAAGACATTTTGGCATTACTGATATGACACTAAGGTGCCATTCTTGAATGTGATTTCGACTTTACAGAGGTATGTCTAAACTGAATACTTGATTTGTGATTGAATTTTTATGATTGTGGCCCACTAGTCAAATCATCATGCAAAATCATACAGTTAATTATGTAATGACCGATGAGAAACAGTACACCAATTATTGGTGATCCTAATTTAGTTTTGCAAAGAATACCAAGTCGTCACCAGTTCTGCTCTTGGATTGTCTTTGTTTTGTTTTACTTTATGTTCATTTATTTATTCACCTGCCACAAACACATCTCAAATTCCATTAATTTAAGGCTTAATGGCATACCCACTGAGTGAAGACGCACTGAAGTTTATCCTGATAAATGTCTGGTAATTATGTCAGCATCCCAATGCATCTCTGTGCAGTGTCCCTTCCAGGAAAGCTATTAAGAGTGTTTTATGATATTTCTCCTATAAATGGCTGTTTGTTTATTTCTAGCAGGCAATCCAAGGACTGATATTGCTTTAGCAGTTCTATAAATGCCATCTCTTATTTTCACTGATTCAGTACAAATCTATTGGTAAGTCACATAATAACAATAATAACTAGATAGGTACATTTTCTAAAGAAAATATGAATGGTGCTTGCCGTGGCAAAAATCAGGAATATTTAAATGATGTTAACACAATTTAGCATGACTTAACATGATGTTAGCATGACTTAGCATAATGTTAACATGACTTAACATGATATTAGCATGACTTAGCATGATGTTTGCATGAAGCTAGCATGACTTAGCAACTCCTATGTCTCTATGATGTTCTGGTGCTGAGATATAGCTAATTCATGTTGGTTGCTAGGCTGTGAAATGGTTGTTAGGGCATATCTGGACAGTTTCCATGGTAATAATTAAAGACTATTTGCCAGTCTTAGTCAAAGGAGGCCACCCACTTGTCTCTACGATGTTCTGATGCCTCTCACCTTTCACAATAAAAGTCAATGGGATGGTTGCTAGGGCACTGTAATTGGTTGCTAGGGCGTGGCTTTGAAGTTAAAATGTTATCATTTGTTGCTGCTTACTAAGCAGAGTGATATAAGCCCACCCCCAGGTCTTTACAATATTCTGATGCAGAGCTATAACATCAAATAATTCAGCCCAATGTTAAGTCTGGAATTTTTTTGCCCACTTTTTGTATGTCCCAAAAACATTGTACACCCGATTGCTTATAAAAGTCATATATAAAGAAGAAAAAGAAGTATGTTGGATAATAATAGTGATGATTTGCTTCACAAGCACCACTAATAATAAAAATAATAATAATAAGAAGAAGAACATTTATAATTTACTCACTTTTAAAATGTTAAACTTTTTGAAGAATATTTACGCTGTTATAATTATGCTTTTATATTATCTTTATAATGTAACGTGTAAAATGACTTTTGAGTTTAGTAAAAGTAAAGTAAAATGGCAAAACTGTTATCACATTCTAGTTGTTTATACAATAAGATCAAACATTTCTCTAGAGGTTTCCTAATGAACACTCTGTTTGACATTTCATTAACAGCCTCGATTTGGAAAGTTATCAATTATTCACACTGATGTCAGAAGCTACAGCTTTAATAAATTCAAGCAGATGGCCACAGAGCAGATTATTTACATAATACCCACTGATCTCTACTCCACCCTTCCTTTAACAGACAGGATCAGAAATGCAGGAGCGTGGCAAATTCACCTTTTGTGAATATAAAGTCACTTTAGGTTCTATAAGTAAGTAGAGGATGAATGAATGTGGAAACTGCAGCTCATCCAAACGACCATTAGAATTCACAGGGGAGCCATTAGGAACTGGTAAAGGAATTGCTGAGGGATGGAGAATGACAGAGTGACTTTGAAAACTCTTGGCAACTAACAAGAGATGAGAATCAATTATTCCACAGAGAATCAGGGTGTAGCCAACAGTAAAAATGGAGCAGGTATGGAGTACTGCAGAGAGAAGAATGTTTACATATATAAAAAAACATCTTAATCAGAGCTTTATGGTCTAAGGGGCAGTTTCCGGACAGGCCTTAGGCCTAGTCCCAGACTAAAATAAATGTTAGAGCTGTCTTAATTGAAAACTTGCACTGATATATCCTAAAAAAATCATTGCCATTGTTTTTTGTAAGACATTGTAAATCTAAATGTCCTAATTTTACTAAGGCCTAGTCCTGGTTTCTAATCCATGTGTAATCCAATCTAATCCATGTGTAGAAAACTGCCCCTACACGTGATGTCTGTGCATTTTCTCTTCAAATCAAAAATGTGCAGCTTTCTCACAGTATAGTGTTTTCTGAATATTTATTATTAAAATGTGAACTGAATTACAGTAGCATTCAAGCTTGTTTACACTTAATGATTCATTTGTAGCTCATATGATATCTCTGGACAACACAAACAGTCACTCATTTTGTGTGGAATCAAGCAGCATCTCCTTCAAACAATGGCCTTGATATATTATCATATGTAATATATTTTATAGGTAAATACAGGTGCTGGTCATATAATTAAGGTCACGAATATCTTCAAAAAGTTGATTTATTTCACTAATTCCATTCAAGAAGTGAAACTTGTATAATGTATACATTCATTCCACACAGACTGATATATTTCAAGTGTTTATTTCTTTTAATTTTGATGATTATAACTGACAACTAATGAAAACCCCAAATTCAGTATCTATAAAAGAACTACAACGTTTTCTAGGCTTTGCAAACTTTTATCGTAGGTTTATTCTGGGTTTCAGTACCGTAGCGGTACCCCTAACTTCTTTAGCGAAACAATCTCCAGGCAAGTTAAAGTGGTCTCCGGAAGCCGAACGTGCCTTTTCTGTCAGGACGTCAGTTTGATCAGCCGGGTTTGTATTGTTTTATGTCGGAGCTTTTAGGCTTTTGTGTGTTTACTCAAGTAGATGGGCGTGTAGTTAGTGTTTGTTATTGTCTTGTGTTATCGTGTTAAGCTCCAGCTACCTGTTGTTTGTCTTGTGCTCTGTGTTCCAGTTTTCTGTTTTTGTTCCAGTTGTCTGCTGTTCCAGCCTGCCGTGCTCTCTCGTCTGCCTCCGGTCAGTTGGCCTCTGCGTCGTTGGCCGCATCAGCAATCTCTCCCGCACTGCCTCTCCTCTTTGCCCGGTTCCCGTCTCAGCCATCGCCTGTAACGCTACCAGCTCAACCTACCTGTTACTCACCAGTGAACGAAATACATCGAAGGGCTCCGTTTCTCCGCTGGGTCTCAATCATCAAACCAACTACTGTTTGCTGGTGCTGCTGGAGATTCCTCTACTTCCCTGCAGTGTGATTCCTGTAGCTCAGTGGTTAGAGCATGGTGTTAACAAAGCCAAGGTCATGGGTTCGATCCCAGGGATTGCACATACTCAGAAACAATGTATAGTATAATGCAATGTAAGTCGCTTTGGATAAAAGNGTCTGCCAAATGCGTAAATGTAAATGTAAATGATTCAAGTCTCTACTCCGCTGCTGGCTGTTTACTGGACTGGTGGTTCTTCTTTACTGGTGGTAAGTGTTGCTCTTGATTATTAAAACTAACTTTCTACTCTACTGCAGCAAACTACAGATTGGTGATTACCCTGTTCATCTGCAACGTTCTCAAAACTTCAACTCTGTTGCTGGTGACTATTTTGGTTGGCGGTGTTCAGTGGCTGAAGTGTGTTCTCCCTGGCTGGTGATATCTCGAGGCAATCTGTTCTGGAGGTCGACGTGTTAGTGGACTGTTTCTTAACTCTCGATTGTATCAATAAGTGGTTTCATTGTTGCAATTGGGTTCCTGGCTTCTTTGGTTCGTGACATTTTCTGATTTAAAGTCTAAATTTACTTTAGTGCCTATTCTCAAGCATCCTGACCCTGATCTTCCTTTCATAGTCAAAGTCGACGCCTCTAATACTGGCGTTGGCGCCATATTGTCTCAGCATCATGGTAGTCCCCCGAAAATGTTTGCCTTTTTCTCCAGGAAATTATCACCCACTGAGCGCAATTATGACATAGGCAATCGTGAGCTTCTAGCCATCAAGTTAGTGCTAAAAGAATGGCGGCATTGCATTGGAGGGAGTTAGTCAACCTTTTACTGTACTCACAGATCATAAAAACTTGGAATATCTACGTTCGGCCAAGAGGTTGAACCCCAGACAAGCAAGGTGGGCCTTGTTTTTCACTAGATTTAATTTTTTGGTTACATATCGCCCCGGATCAAAGAATACCAAAGCAGATGCATTATCACCCCAATCAGAAGGACCCCTCCCACCCAAACCCCCTGATGGTATTATTTCTGAAAAACTTCTGGTAGCCCCAGTCCAATAGGATTTTCAAACCGAGATTAACCACTTAAATACGCTCGAACCACCACCCCCAGATTGCCCACCCAACCTAATATTTTTCCCGGAAGCAGTAAGAAAGCACCTGTTAACTCAGGTCCAGGAAGCCCCTAGCTCTGGTCATCCTGGCATCACGGCAACCTTACAATTAATGAAGAACTGCTATTGGTGGCCTTCATTGTTCACTGATACCATCTCATTTGTACAGAACTGTTCCACTTGCCAAATCTCTAAGTCATCCAAGCAACTCCCAGCAGGTTTGCTTCAACTATTACCTACTCCCTGCTGTCCTTGGTCTCATATCTCGATTGAATTTATCACTGATCTACCCAATTCTCAGGGGAATACTACCATCCTGACTGTCGTTAATCGCTTCTCTAAGGCTTGCTGCATAATTCAACTTCCTAAATTTCCCACCACCTTAAAAACCGCGGAGGTATTATGCAATTTTGTTTTTTAGATTTTATGGCCTTCCTGAGGACATAGTATCTGACCGTGGACCCCAATTCACCTCCTGGGTTTGTACTGCATTTTTTTAAGCATCTGGGGGTCAACATAAATCTTACATCGGGCTACCATCCGCAGTGTAATGGACAAACTGAGCGCTTAAATCAAAAGATCACCCATTTCCTAAGAAATATCATATTGTTCACAAAGAAAGAACGACTTTAAAAAAACAAGATTTTAAAATATTGTATAATTAGTATTATATAATTAGTAATGACACGCCACACTTGGATTTTTATGCGCTTAAAACTTTGAAAACTCTATATCATTTTCGTTCCACTTCACAATTATGTGCTACTTTGTGTTGGTGTATCACATAAAATCTAAATAAAATACATTTAAATTTGTGGTTGTAAGGTGACAAAATGTGGAAAAGTTCATGGGGTATGAATACTTTTGCAAGGCACTGTAGCTAAGAGAAATTTCTTCAACGTATAAAATGTTTAAAAAATTTATTTTTTAAAAATTATATAATATTTGTTGCATAGTTGCATATTTGAATGTAATAAACTTTAAAGTTTTTATGAATTAGGGAATAAGTCACCCTGAAATAATCTCAGATGTCTTACTGTGCCACTGTTTTAAGCAAACATAAAGGGAGAGACTACGTAGCCATAACCTTTTACAAGGTGCTGACATCTGAATTAATTACAGATTCACAGACGGTCTTTATAGGAGCTTGGTAAGCCCAGAAGCACAGCCTGAAAGTGATCTGCTCAAAACACTAAAATACTTTACATTTTAGAGTGACAATTAATTTGAGTCATAAAGAAAAAAATGTTACGAAGGCTAAAGTCATTGTAATGTGAGAAGTAATTTATTTGCATTATTTACAGAATGTGCATAAGAATATATATGTAACTAAGCCGGGCTCCCGCGGTGAGCGAGGAGCATGGACTTTTATTATGGTCTTTGTTGTCTCGTGTTTTGTCACTTCCGGGTTTTAGAATTATCATCATCACCTGTGTTTTCTATGATTTTTTGTGTATTTAAGTTCCGGGTTTTGTTGGGTTAGTCGTGGGTTATTGTTTGGAGTGTTTTGGTGTTCGTAGTTCTAGTTCCAGTTCTAGTCTATTCTATCGTGTCTTACCTGGTCTTTGGATTTATGCTCTCGTGTTGTGGATTACGCTATTTGGATTACGTTTTTGGATACCTCTGCCCCGGCTTCGTGTACTATCGTGGTTTGTCTTTTGTTTATTCACTGCTGTTTTGCACTTGTCGACTTCTCATTATTTTACGGTTGGTGTTTTTGTTTTATTTTGTGTTTGCTCATCCATTAAATATCGTCTACTTAGTTCCGTGTTCACGTCATTATTAACTTTACACAAACACAACTGGTCCCTCTTCGTAACAATATAATGTTAATGTCACCTTTATGCAATTTTTTGCTCCTTCCCACAGTTGCCGTTGGTCACTGGTAACATTGATGATGATGATGATTGAAAAGGGTTTTAGTAAACTAAAATAAAAACACTATCATTATGCTTTTAGTTTTGTTGTCTTAATTCTGGCATTTACTTATTGTCCACCCACATTTCTTTGATCCCCAATTAGTGTTATAGTTGTATTAGTTATATTCACAGTCTCATGCTTTCATTTGAAGCCAGCAATTAGGTTGTGCTAAAATAGTCTGTATTAAACTTTTGCCAAAAAGCATTTTGCCAAAATAATATTTAATTTTTCAATCTACAATACTCAGAATTGTATAAAATTATAACATGACAAACATTTTAACTCAGGTATTACAAATGTTTAAGGTCCAAGAGGGGCAGGATTTTGCAGGTAATAAGATTTGGCATGCAACTTCGGCACAAACAAAGCTTGGATTTGCCCTGGTGCTGTTCAAAGTATTCGGATAATGCTTTAGTCCTTCTCATAGAGCTGTAAGGGCACACTGCACACTGTAGGTGCATTTAAGTCCAAACTTTGTGAATAAAATGTTATGGACAGTGTGACTTTCATAACATTAAGCATCATTACAACATTCTGCTCATTACATAAATATGACTTTGATATGACTGTCACCATTTGCTCCCTAGTTGTAAAAAACGAGTCAGAAGCACTGGGATCCATTTGCAACTTTTATTAGAATAGTCAAAACAGGCTCAAGGGTCAAGAGCTGGCAAATAGTAACAACAAAGGCAAGGCAAAGGCAAAACGAGAAACAGGAAAGGGTCAAGGCAGGCAGCGTAACAAACGAAGTCCAATAAACAATCCAAAAGGTCAGAGTAGGCAGCAAACAATCCAAAATGATAGACAATCCAAATGGTAATAACAGGCAGGCAAAAACACAGGGAGAGACTTCACAATGACTTTGAGTTTGGGTGTGGTTTATATAGTCAACGGTAATGGGTTGCAGGTGTATGTGGGCGTGATCAGTCCCAGGTATGTGGCATGATGGGATTTAAAGTCCAAATGGAAACCGGTTAGAATTCAGGCGATGGTTCATTCTGGAGGTGTGGAGGAGGCGCTACGGGAGTGTCCTCTGTAACAGAGCCTCCCCCCCTGCGAGCGGCTCCTGACACGAGGAGGACGGTGGAGCCAGGGTCCACCATGAGGTCTACCATGTTGGTCCATTCAAAATAATCAGACAAACTACCCCAGTATCATTTCGCTTAGATCTTCCCGCTAACTATTGTATTTCTCCCACTTTTTACATGTCACTCCTGAAACCCGCTGGTGGTCTGGTCAGAGAGTCGGAGAAGGGAGTCAGGTCTTAGACTTCCCCATTCTGGTTGACAGTGAGGAGGCTTACTGAGTGCACGAGTTGCTTTATTTCCGGCACCCAGGCGCCGTTCTCCAGTACCTGGCCACCTGGGAGGGGTATGTTCCTGGGTCAACACGGGAGATATCATGGACCCTACACTCACTGAGGAGTTTTACAGAACTCTTTTCGCTGTGTTGGACCTATTCGGTTACTAAAGGTAAGTCAGTGGGTTCGCCAGACCATGAAAACAACTGTAGCTGAAAGCCCAGGATGCATTTAAAGGGCGTTAGGCTTGCTCCAGTCAGTTTGGTGCTGTTGACAGTATGAGTGTAGGAAACAGGTTATTTCATGGTTGAGATGTTCTGTCTGTCCATTAGATTGAGGGTGGTAGCTGGAAGTTAGACTGATGTTGACATTTAGATTCTTAAAGAAGGATGACCATACTCGGGATCTTGGCCATTTCGAAGGAAGTGGGGAGCTTGGGTAGTGGATAAGGCGGCAGGTTTTGAAGAAACAGTCAATAATTGTGAGGATGGTGGTGTTGCCAAATGAGCAGAGTAAGTCGGCGATGAAGTCTAGGGCTATGTGAGACCAGGGACGTTGTGGCATGGGTAAGAATTGCAGAAGGCCTGCCGGAAGTTGTTTGGGTGGTTTGGCAATTGACACAGGTTTGAATGAATTTGATGGTGTTGGTGGACAGGTTGGGCCACCAGAAGCGTTTTTTGAGAAGATGGATGGTGGCAGTGATGCCCGGCCCTGATCTAGGTACCCCGTGTGCTTGTGTTAACAGGCAATTTCTTAAAGGCTCAGGGACAAATGTCAGGTTAGCAGGGCAGTCCGGAGGTGGAGGATTCTGGTTATTGAGGATTTTTATCTCAGTCAGAATATCCCATTGCACAGGTGCCACAAGGAGGTTCTCAGGGATAATGTTCTCTTGGTCTGTCAGACGGTGTGCTTCTTCGGTTTGGCGTGAGAGAGCGTTGGCTTTAGTATTTTTACAGCCTGGTCGGTAGGTAACCGTGAAATGGAAGCGTGTGAAAAACAAAGCCCATCTTGCCTGTCTGGAGTTTATGCGTTTAGCTGAGCGTAGGTACTCTAGATTCTTGTGGTCTGTAAGGACAGTGAATGGATGTGTTGATCCTTCCAGCCAGTGACGCCACTCCTCCAGTGCTAGCTTGATTGCTAGAAGCTCACAGTTGCCCACATCATAGTTCCACTCGTCTGCTGTTAACTTGTGGGAGAAGAAAGCACATGGAAACATTTTAGGAGGTGAGCCATGACGTTGGGACAGGATGGCAGCTATTCCGGTATTCAAAGCATCTACCTCGACAATGAATGAAAGATATGGATCTCGAAGGATGGGTGCGGAGGTAAATTGAACCATTAAATCATCGAAAGCTCGTCGTGCTACAGGTGTCCAGGCTAACTTGGAGGACTGGCGTTTTGTCAAGGTGGTTAAAGGGGATGCCACACAACTGAAGTTTCTTATAAACCGCCGGTAGAAGTTGGCGAACCACAGGAAGCGCTGTAATTCTTTAACGGTTCGTTATTGGGGCCATTCATGGACCTGACATGTGAGATATGTTCTTTCAGTGTTTTTGAGTAAATCAGGATGTCATCGATGTAGATGATACCCCTCTTATCGAGCATATCTCGGGAGATGTCATTCATGAACGATTGGAAAACATGGACTGTTGGCTAGGCCGAAGGGCATTACTTAATAATCATAGTGGCCACTGGTGGTAGAAAATGCAGTTTTCCATTCAACCCCCTCCTTGATTCGGATCAGGTTATAGGCATTGGGTAGATATAGCTTGGTGTAGTATCTAGCTTGACGGAGTTGTTCCGGTGCCAATACAGTGGCATTTAAAGGGAATTATAAATGTGCTTTAATTGTCCCTGCTTATAGAGGGGTCTGTGATCAGCCCAAGCCTGAACTTCATTTGTATGCTTTAATATACGCAAAATACAGTTTTTGTTTTCACAATACTAGATTTCAATAGCCTAAATAGCTAAATCCAATTTCATCAACTACATTTGGAGGTATGGTGCAGTTCCAGTTGTGAGTAGGCTTCTTAAGGCAGGTTTGAATTGCCAAATCTTTGAGGCTATCATATTAACTTCAAATCACATTGTCAAAGTAAACCATTGCTTGTGATTACAGCACACAATCCTATGAGAACATCACTATCATGTCAGGTAGGTATCAAAGAACTAAATCTCAATGAACTGTAATCTAAAGTATAAGAAGAGTGACTGTACTTCTATGAATTGTTTGGCAGAGGCTTTAATCCAAAGCAATTTATAGTGTATTGACATTATACATTTAATCAGTATGTGTTTTCCCTGGAAATCAAGCCCACGGCCTTTGCACTGCTAATACATAAAAGCAAAAATTTTAAACAAGTGCTTTTGGATGATACACCTTCAACTGTTAACATTCTAATAACATGCATAACCATTGTGAGTTCTGTTGATAATAGTGTGAATTTACAGTACATCCCTGCCCTTTACTGATATAAAAATAAAAAATGCAGTTGCTAGGTAAAAATGCATCAACATGCATCCCCTTCTTGCAACTTTTTTGTCTACTTTAATGGTGAGGCATTAAAGTTCCAAAGTTATGTCCATACTTTATGACCATACTGCATGTGAAATTAAATTTACAGTAAATAAATATTTATAAAATCAGGAAAACAAAATGGCTACTGCATTTGATATATGCAAAATACCTATTGTTCATATGTCAACACCACGTCAAATTAGCTTTAATAGATGGAGATTAACATTAGTTTGACACCATCAAGTTATGCTAGTTATGCAAAAACATATACGAAACACGAAACGAAATTTTGTGAGAACTGAAAAGCAAAAGGCTGCATTGAATTTCTTAACAGATAATACAAATTAACATGTTATTGATTAAATTAAAAATAATTCTACGATACACAAACTTTTACAGAATCTTTAGCCTGTTTTATCCCAGAATTCAAAACCCAGGTGAAAACCATGTTGTGGATAAATGTTTTCTAATTAATTAAAATCCGACAGCTGTATTTTCAAAAAGATTGTTGCAGAGTTATAATTATTATAAAATTATTATTATAGAGGATAATTATGTAAATTATTTTGACATTTTAAAGGCTGAGTGCTTTTGCTCAACATTTAGTTGCTCAGTGGTCTATGTCTGATGGGAGTTTAATATTAGTTTATCCATAACATCTTATCTTTAGAGCTTAAGAAATAGGACATGACAACCCACACATAAAACCCATTACCATCCTGGATTTCGCTTGAAATGTCAACAAAAGGCAAACCACAATTGAACAAATAACCTTTTATGCCATGCTAGCTCAATACTGTGTTTGCGTTTAACCTTTAATATGTACCAACTTCTTCTTTATTGCACTATTTCTTTCCCCCTGATGTTTGTCCAAATAAATTTTATTCCTCTTATTATTCCTCTTCTAGTTGGGTGTGTGCTTGACAAAATTCAAGATAGTCTTAAAACCAAAACAAAATTAAAACTGAGCTTGTTTAATTTCTTAATGCATATCCTTGGTTTGTTCTGTATGGTTCCTCACAGTATGTTTGTTTAAAAATTCTTTGCAGAGTGAAAGACAACTGCATATACAGTGCCTTGAAAAAGTATTTATACCCCTTAAACTTTTTCACATTTTGTCACCTTACAACCACAAACTTAAATGTATTTTATTGAGATTGTATATGATAGACCAACACAAAGTAGCACATAATTGTGAAGTGGAATGAAAATGATATACAGTTTTCAAAGTTTCAAAGACCCGTTTGCAGTTTGCCACAAGCCATGTAAGGGACACAGCAAACATGTGGAAGAAGGTGCTCTGGTCAGATGAGACCAAAGTTGAACTTTTTGGCCTAAATTTAAAGTGCTATGTGTGGTGGAAAAGTAACACTGCTCATCACCCTGAACACACCATCCCCACTGTGAAACCTGTTAAACATTGTTTGACATCTTGCCAGAGAGAATCGCTCAACCTCATCTTGTGTAATTTGCTACGATGGACTTCTATAATGGTATGTGATATGTCTTATAGCGTTCATATAAGTACAGTGTGATTTATAATACGCGTGTATTAATATGATTAATATTAAGTGTATATTGTAATCCTAGGATATTGTATTTGCGTAACTTTTTAAGGTATCCTTTACTTTGTATCGGTTATGTTGAACCGTTATGTACGCGTATCATTATAAGAGCTCTTGTATTTTTAAAAGCTTTAACGATGTACATGTTTTGAATCATTTGATGCATGCTGATGACGTAAGGATAGTACGACCGTAAGGCCTTACAGTAAAGCAGAGATGCCGTATGTTTCAATATACCCCTTTTTGTTTACATCGTATAGGTTCAAATGATGTGAACCTATATGAATCAGCTAAATGCCTGGGATGATGAGCGCAGCGAGGATCTAACCCTGAGAGATTGGGAGACACCACTGACTTTAACGCGTTCGTCGGGGGAAAACAGCTATACGTCGAGGAGTGGGCATTCCACACGCGAATGCTTTGAATTGTTTCAAGAAATCAGAAACCGAATGGATGCCCTGGTTGATGAAATTAGGAATGTGGGTGTTCGTGAGCTGTTGGAACGTCAACAACATTTGCAATCGCAAATGATCACTGATGCGTATTTGGCGTGCTGTCCGGGGGGGGAGGGCTCCGAGCTCGGAATTTGGCCCGAACCCAGAGTACTCCCCCCGTCCTTGACTTAGGTAGATACCAGCTAAGAGTGAGGTGATAGGGTGGCGTAGGGATGCTGCAAGACTGTCATGTGACAGAGGTGTGGGACGGCTATATATATGCGTTGTTGCGTGCTGATTGGTTGGATTACATGACAGTGCTCCTCCCGAACATAGTTAATAAAACTTCATTTCACGAGTTCGCACTAACATGCAATCGCAAATGATCACTGATGCGTATTTGGCGTGCTGTCCGGGGGGGAGGGCTCCAAGCTAGGAATTTGGCCCGAACCCAGAGTACTCCCCCAAAAAGCTGAATAATTGCCAGACAGCCGCGGGAAGAAAAAATCCCCCCAATACATGTAAAGTCAATAATAGCGGCGCAAAGGCTTTTGAATAGAACAATGCTGGACCGGAAGGGCTCTTGCAGCGTCAGACAGGAGCTCGAAAAGCTTGCGCCGCCGGACGGGTTAGCCCAGTCAGCGGTCGGGTAGTGACAACATAACGAAGGCAAGCTATTAGCAATTAAGAAATCAGCAAATTACGAAATTTATTGATTTTTACTTGAAGGGTATATGTGGAACTTGAGAAATATGTGGAAAATGTGGAAAATGTCAAACGAAATTGAAAAAACGGCGTAGAAATGCGCGTAACGGATGGAAGATGGGAGAAGCATAAAGCGAAGCTCGACCGGAAGGGCTTGCAAGCGGTCGGGTAGTGGACTTTAACGAAAGCGATGTTACTAGCAATAAATTGATACTGCAAATCACGAAATACTTGATTTAATACTCCGGAGCCGGCGGTATTAAAGGACTATGCAGAAAATCTGAAACGATTTTGAAAAACAGGGAGAAAACGTAATAAACAATGTGACGGCTAGAAAGCGGAATAAGGGCAAAACGAAATGCAGTATTCAATGACAACTTAAGCTGAGGTGCTTGCGGCCTCGGAGGGAAAAGCCCGGCGAGCAGACGTTCTATTCGAAATAGACGAAGACGACGGATCTTGCAAGTTTCGTTTCTGCATTCTTTACTCGGGTCTTAACAGTGTTATACGAATAGGCGGACAATATGGAATTAAAAGTGGTGTAAAAACGAAATTAAGAAAATAAGGAGGGCTGGCTTGCGGAACAGAGAAAAAACTAAATAAAGCGGAACAAAACGTTCAACCGGGAGGGTTCTCGCAGCATCTGATGGGAGCTTAATGCTCGCAGCATCGGACGGGTAAACCCCGCTGGTAATTGAACGAAAGCGTTGTCGCGGACGGGCTTATATTTAGAGAAAAGTGAAATTTTGAAGCTGGTTTCTCCGTTCGATGGGGGGGCCCTCGCAGCATCCGACGGGAGCTACGACAGACATGCTCACTGCTTCGGACGGGTAGGCCCGCACCTGCAATCGAAGGGGTGACGCCCACAGCATTCGGATGGGGGGGCTCGACCAGCAATTTGGAGTGGCGAAGGTGAGGACCGGGTGGTCCTGCACGACTTTCGAACGGGGTGCCCGCACACCGACGCGAACGTAAATAGAGGGAATAATTTCAAAAACGGGAAGGAGGTTAAAACGTGGAGGAGCACAGGTGATGCTTATAATGAAATCAGCTAAAAAGGGCTAGGTGAGCTTTTCGGATGTGGAAGTGGCTGGATCTAGTGTACGTTTTGAACGCTTTGGATGACCAGCGGCCTGGAGCTTGCCTTTGATAGTGAAAGACGTTTTTGAGCGGCTGTGGTTGCTGCGCCTATCTACGGAAAAAATGGCTAGACAATTGGTCTGTGGACTGAGTGAGGAATAATTTGAGTGTTTTTAAAACCGAACCCTTGTAACGGGGTGATAAGTTGTCGACGAAAAGTGGATCGTTTGGAGACTGGAGCAGGGAACGTCTACACTGCAGTTAATTTAAGAGAGAGAGAGATAGGGTTGAATTAGAGACGGTAAGTAGCCAAGTGGGAGGGTGTAAATGCAGCTGGTGAGTATGTTAAAAGTAATGGGCTGTCTGGTATCGGGGCGGGAAGGGTGGATTCTTTGAATGCCTTTAATGAGGAGGGAGGTTTGTGAATTGTTAAACGTGGGGACGGTTCGCCGAAAATTAATTTAGGGAAAAAATTGTAAGTAGCCTTTAATGCGGCCTACAATTTGTTCGTGGACAAATTATGTTCGCGGATATCTGCTCTGGTGTAAATGTTCTGAATGTGTTATACCAGGTCATTGGTATTCGCGGTCGTCTGACGTGTAAATATATATAATATATATCTCAAGTTATTTTGCGTGATAGTTCAATATATTCTAAATAAACTACAAACGAAAAATATATCTTCTTTTTCTTTTGTCCTTACATTC
>JAZGTI010012573.1:0-15600 GCA_036877585.1 Botia kubotai
GAAATCGGACCCGACATCTCCAATTATAAATCATTGTGGATCGGGGTAAGAAAACGCTTTTGGATTTTGTTTATTTTTAACCCAGAAAAGTTACGGATTACGGTTTTAAAATGTATTTTCTTACAATGTAACTCTCATACAGGCAACAAGATTCGCCGTCGCTTTCTGTGTAGTTTTGTGAACACATTGGGCGCCATCTAGTGCACACACAGTCACCCAGAACCTAGGCCGCAAACGCCAAACCAGTCAAACCAGACCTGTTACATAGCTGTCTAGACGTACATTGTGTTTTCACGTCAAAACACGACTACTTAAAAAACGGAGATAAAAACTCCGTTCTTTTCATATGACGTATAAACTTTAAGCATGTATTGAGAGAGTTATTGGACTAGCCCACCTCACTTGTTGAGACACCAATGGGCCTCAATAACACTCGCCATATTTAATTATTATTAATGCAAACAAGTATTTTGTATCCCACATCATTCGCCAAGACAAACGTGTGGAGAGTTTCGGTGTATTTGGGGTCGTGCAGCGTGACGACTGTCAATTATCTGCCCCTTTAAGAGCGCCTGTCGCTGTCATTGACGAAATTTCCTGGTGCGAGGAGCGAGCCTCACATCAACAACAGATGGAAACGGACGGCGAACGATGATCTGCGGTTCCCCTGCGATCATAATTCGCGAATTCACCGGAAACAGATGCTGACAGGTCGGGAGAATCGCGGCGGTAGATCAATGCTTCTGTCCGGGCTCTGGGAAAGCGGCATTACGGGGGATTTCTTAACGATCGAGTAGCAGGTGGTGGCCGAGAGGGGCGAAGCTCGTATCATTCATGCCTCGCCGTTAATGAAACTTTATTACGAATATCGTACGAGGTGGGTGAGAAACTTTGAATTCCCCGTTTTGACCGTGAATCTCGCGGCGGGCGGGGCGCGCGTTAAAATGTATCCGCGTGAAAAAGCTTTTGTTACATTGTTGCGTGAATTCGCGTGTTTGTTACAGTCGCATTCGAACCCGCACACTCGTCTCGAGGCGCGAATTTGCAAACACTGTACGATTGCATGTAGTCGCACCACGTTTTCAACCCAATTGCAACACGTTTTCCCAAAGATCTGCTTTGCTTTGGACGTTCGCGTGTGATTATTTGACGGTATGATGGGTTGACTGTAGATAAAGCGGTTTGACGTGACAGCCGTCCGCGTAGCGCCGAGTCGAGGTAAGAAAATGATTATTTTTATTATGTCGTGTAAAGAACACAAACGCGGGTGCTCGACACGAGCTTGGCGTTTGTACGGGCCGGTTTGCGTGATAATTGCACAGATCGATAAGCTCCGTTTCATAGTGACGAGTGGCTTTTAGATCAAGGCATCCGTCGTCTGTCTATTGATGGTGCCACTGTACCAACCCTAGATGTTTTATTGATGAGCTCCAACTTAAACCGCTGGTCGCGCAGCTACGAGGTGCTTGAAAACAGAACGCGCTTTGTATCACCAAAATGGTTTATTATTCGCACGGCACTGTTACTGTAAACGACAGTTTTCAAGAGAAAGGCGCGCAAACGATCGCAAACGCGCTGTGGGGGGAGACGGAGAGGATGACAATGGGCCGGATTGTGTAGACGTCTGATACAGCGTCGGTGTCGGAGAATATATTGTGGAGCAGTCATGGGAACCGAACGGAGACGAGCCGTCTGACCGCTGAACTCATTACCCCGGTCGTAAAGTGCGAAAGGGAGTCGCCCGGTGGCGTCAGTATAGAGAAAACGGTGTCGGACACTGTCTTCAAATGATGTCATGTTGATGATACTGTATCATTTCCTATGTTGTGACAATGATAACTTGTACAGTGGTCTTTGAAACGATCAAAATGGAATGGTGAATAATGTTAATTTGTTAAAGTTGTTAGTTGTATTTACCTGATTGGCTGGGTCGTGATGATTTATCGATCTAGTTATCGGCTTTCAGTTCGTAAGATCAAAGAGGATCTAAAATTATGATTGAGCAAATAAAGTACAAAAAGTTACAGCTGAATGTACAAAACGTGCTTTGACAGGTATCTGTGACTGAAGAGTGAAGAGTTTGCTTCTACTTGACCAATCAAACTTGCTCTACAACTTTTATATTGTGGTTTATTACCCAGCATGCACTTCGGCTGTTGAAGAGTACTAGTGTCTTGCATATTTACAGCAGTCTGGTAACATGTATTTGTGCATATGCTGTATGTCATTTTTGCGTGAAATGTCCCTTTAAAGAAGATATTTTCTTGCGTTTTGGAACATTTAAGAGAAAGGACCATTTTATGTCATCATAAAATGGCCTTTTTTCTCTACATTGACTCGCATTGGATCTCATTTACTGTTTATTGAACAAGCAGTTTTTGCCGGGTGAAGGAACCTGCAGCAAGACATGATTAGTTTTAGTATTTATTGCAGTCTCACAATGTCTTCTAAAACAGCGCGTACTTATACATTTAAACATGGTAAATCTGATGTATCCTGACGTGATAAATACCATCCACTCGTGATCTGTTCTCCTGCGTCAGGAGAGCTGCGTGACACGCCTGCTTATTGTCGCAAAACTCCCTTCGCAATTCATGGTTTGCCAAACGCGGGCCGCTGGAAAAAGTGGAAGGTTTTAAAAACCGGAGCTGTGTCATTATCATGGAAAGCATGTTGTCTGGGCTCTGGAGGTGAAATGAGAGCTCCGCTGGAGGTTTTGAGCGTCCAGGCACGCAAACTGCCGCTTTGTTCCCAGGCTTGCTTTGTTTGCTGTAGGTCAGCGAACAGTAGGGTATGCCATGTTTGGAACGCCAACAGCGAGCCCCACTGTGGTTCTTTGATTCCCAAAGAGGTTTTTTCAAATATAATCCAGTCACATGTCGCAAAGCTGCTTGAGTGTCTTAGCCTCCGCGTTCTGGAGACTTCTTGTTTTTATTTTAGAAGAAGTGTTTAGAAGGATATTTTCCGTAAGTGCTGGCAGAAGAGCACAGCAGTGTGTAGCCTGGATCTTTTGACATATGATACCAGATTGTGTCATTTCCTTAAACACCAGTCACCACGTTAGAAGTCTACGTCTATAAAAATTAAGCTTCTGTGATTCTTTACTTATGTGATGTCATTTGTAAACAAACGTGTTCGTACAAAACGGCAGCCTGCAGGTTTGAAACGACATCAAACGGAGTAAGTGACCGCAGAATTTATTTAGGTGAACTGTCCCTTTAAGAAAAAGATCGATTGGAGAAAACTTCAAATCAATTACATTACCTCATGCTTTGTGTCCTTCTATAATCCATTTAGATTTTGATTTTCCCCATTACCATCCCACCCCATCCTCTCACTTTGGCCCAAAATGGCCATAATTCTCATTGGGCCTCTACCTCTGACCCACTTACTGTACAGAGCCGGGGGTTGGACCCGTCCCCAGTCTCGCAGTGCGTTCCAGCAACCTAGTAATGCCACTGCAGTTCAAAGACCTCAGTACCCAATGCCTCGGGACTCTTATTGTGCAAGCGAGTGACAGCAGCACATTATTAACTGAACTACCTTTGCCCACAATGACTCGCTTTGTCTTTCTCTGATAATAGAATATGTGAAGTGGTTTCACTTCACTTTGCGTTCTTTATAAGTGTGAATGCATGTATCGGGTGCAGTGCTGCCACAGTGCACCAACAAAATATAAAACAATGTTTTGAAACAAAAAAAGCTTTTGAAAAGCCTTGTTTGCAACCATTTGCATTCTGCATGTCAAGAACTGTATTCTAAATGCTTCACGTCCGTGTTTGGCTAACTAATATTTACTATTATGTAACTGTACATATCTTAAACGCGCCGTAAAGTCAACATAACGACTTCAGGTTTGTCTCGTCCGTGCAGGACTGCCACCCGCCATGTTAAGATAAAGACACAGATCTCTGTGCTGAACATGCTGAAGCGGTTGGATAAGATCAGGTTCCGAGGGACGAAGAGAGATGAGTTCCTGGACCTGGCCGAGTCCCCCAACGCGTCCGACAGCGAATGTAACGACGACGTCCCGGTGAAACAGCCGAGGAGCTCCAGCCGAGACGCAGAGGAGCAGAGAGAACCTGTAAGTTACCGCGTTTTATCTCTGGGAAAGTTGTTTGAAGAGAGAATATGTTGGAAGGCGCTTTTATCATAAATCTTTAAATGTTTTTTTTTTTACAGTATGTTGCGGTAGAGTGCTGTTTTGTCTTCATGAATGTGATATGATCGTGGATGGAGGAGTTTTAAAATAGTGTTATGAACTACAGATATTGAGGTTACATTGCGTTTAGTTGCTGTCATTTCTACTGTAAAGTTATTATAAAAATGTATTAATTTAAATTTTATGGCCTAATTTTTTTTTTATATATAGTTTTATGTAGCCACAGACCAATATGTCCAATAGTTTTTGGCCAGTTTGAGAAGATCAGAGAATTTTTGTGTTTCTGTAGTTTGGCTAGTAAAGCATGGGATGCTCATATGAATAAAATACATATTTAAAATGTGCCGTATGTTTGCCAAGTGTGTAAATGTGGTGTATTTTAAGTGAATAATGTAAAATCTACTACTTAGTTCTCATCATCAAATGGTATGTACAGTTTGTTGTTCTGTAGATTTTGACATCAGCCAGTAATAAAATGCTTTAGTCAGCTACAAATTCAGTTTTAGAACGTCATATTCATGGACTAGAAATATTTCAAATATTATTGTCAGTTGTTTTTGCCGACTGCATCCCGTTGCATTGCATCAAAAGGCAGACAGCCAGAATTCCTAAGGAATTTCGGCCAAAACATCCATTTGGTTCACTCTGTGTTTGTATAAATGACTTCTTCCTGTTGTTGTTGTAGTTGAAATTACCCTCTGTTATCGACACAAACAGTTTCCTTAGAAAAATCACGAATGTTTTCGATGATTTATAAAGGAAAAGATCACAAAAGATGTTTTGTGAAGGAAAATGTAGTAAGAGCGCTTTAATCCGAGGTGGCCTCGCCTAAGCGGGTGCTCAAAAAATTTCATTTGCTGCTTATAATTAGATGAGGACAGGAAAGGTAACCTGCGATGTCTCTGAGAGCTGGTCGCCATGGTTACAGCTGCCACACTGGCGTTGGATTGGTGACCAGAGCTGTGTTTTGTAGATTTCCAGTTGTGCTGGACTTCCGAGAAGACGGGGCTGTAATATCTCCAGCAGTCTGTTCTAATGCATCTGCCTAGTGCTTATTCTCAGTCTCCTAATGGACTCTCACAAATCTGACGATGGACTGTAATGTGCTGCGTTTCGTTGGACTGCGCTCGGCAGAATGTCCATTAGAGATTGTTTTGATTTCTATAATCGAACCTTAATAAGTGTTTAATTGCTCCGTTGGTTGTCATTGCACAAGTCTTTATGTACTTCAGCCGTGTGAAGGTCTGTTCAAGAGGACTAATATATCATATCATCAATGTTACTGGGAACCATCTAAGTTGCTTTGTAATTTCTCTTACTGGTTGTGTCTAGGCTGGTTCGGGGACTCTCACCATGTCGACTGCCATCCAGGACTACCAGAGGAGCGAAACGGACCGACTCAATGAGGTCAAAGGTCACCTGGAGATCGCCCTACTGGAGAAGCACTTCCTTCGTAAGTACCAGAGGGAAGTTCTCGCTGCACCGCCGTTTTATATAATTACGTTGATCTTAAAGGGATCGTCCAAAAATGAACATGATCCTATAATTTGCTCACCCTGAAGCCATCCTAGATGTGTATGACGGTATTCTTTCAGCTGAACATAATAGAGTTCTATTAAATAACACTCTCGCTCTTTCCAGCTTTATAATGGCGGTGAATGGTGCCCGAGATTTTAAAGCTCCAAAAAGCGCATCCATCCATCACAAAAGTGATTCATATGACTCTGTTGGGTTAATAAATGTCTTCTGAAGTGAAATGGTACGTTTGTGAAAGAAAATAATTGCTATTTTGAGCTTAAGCGATCAATTTAATTTAATTTAATTTAATTTAATTTGCACAGCAGTTCTGAAAGTAAAAACTGAGCGTGTTGCAGTGCATTGTGGGATTGCCTGAGGCACAATGGACACCTGCAGTGCTGTCTTAGAATTTGGTATGGATTTGTTTGGAACATTGTGTCGGAATTATGTCGCATAGCATATGCAGTTTTTAGGATCCGTTAGAAGGGTTTGTGGAGTCAGCCCCTCACAGCGGTCGACCTGCAGTACATCACAGCTTAAGTGACTGATCGCTCGCTGTGTCTGTCGGTTCATCACACTGTGCAGTGCACTGAGATCGTTCTCTAGTGCTCACTGGACCTGAGCTGTTCCTGCAGTCATAAATCCGGCAAGTATTACGCTGAACTTGTCTGACCTGTTACACTGTTCAATTAGTGAGGCTATGAGAGGCGAAGATTAGCCTCTGCGAGGGTCAATGTTTATGCACACACACACTCCTATAACATGCTTAATTATGTGTTTTATGGGAAGGGAATGTGGGGTAAGATGTGTCAGTGGGTGTGTGCACGCACAACACCCATTCCTTCAAATCTAGTACCTCGTTCATAATTTGTCATGTGACTTTAAATGAAGGCCTATCAATGTGTAATGTGATGCTCGAACAAAATACAGTTTCTCATGTTCGTCTTTAAAAGTAAATGGCAAGTAAAATTAAATTGAATTACAGCTCTGACAATAGATTGCATTTCAAATGTCAGTGAATTGCCACTGTATAAAAACATGTAAACTATTTGGCTGAAAAGCAGACAGACTTTCTGTAATAAAGTCGTGTATTAGTTACCACAAAGTTTTAGCTCATTTTTGCTTGTGTAAAGGATAATTTAGGTAAATTTGGCACAATTTACCTCACTCTCCTCTTTATTTTTTCTGCTTTTTGAATTTTCTACCCTGTTGAAACTAAAATATCTTATCTTACAAAGATTCATTTTCCCAATTCATTCAACGGGCCTTACCAGTACATTAGTTGTGTATTATGAGGTTAGGGGTGTCTGGTCTATTTTTAGCCTCAGTGTTTGTAGTTGTATGTGTGTGTGTGTATACCCTCAAGCACTGTGGAGCTGTAGAGCATCGAAAGGTCATTTTGGGATCGTCAAACTGTTGCTGTCCATACAAGCAGGCCGGACTTATTAATAGTTTGTTACACAACAGAAAGCTCTCTGCTCAGACCGAAGAGCTGATGAATTGTAGTGTAGTGGAGGGATGCTTCAAAGATCTGCCGGCTGGCGCTTCGGGTTTTTTTGTCTATTGGAATTTAGCAATTTGTTTTCACCCATTTGTATCTGAACTGCAAATTAAAAACATCCAAATTAATTTAATGCAAATTGCCTTGTAATTGTGTGGGATTGGAATAGCAGAATAAATTGGTTTATCATCTTTTTAAAAGAAGAAAACGCTTCCCGTATCTTTTGTCGTCGATGTCAAGGCTGGGCATCCAATCAAAGTCTGCGGTATTTTGGCACAAATTCATCTCTCAGACTTTATAAGATAAATAAATGCTGATGTGTTTACTTGCAGCGGGAAACGTACGCGCTGTACTGTGCGGTTTAAAAGTATTTGTTTAAAATATACAGGAGAATCCTTCCTGAAACTAAAAATACAAACGTGTGTGTACTGGTTTCGTTTATCAGCCCATGTTAATCAGTGCCAGACCCTTGAGCTGTGAGATGTAGATAGTTGTGAGGGACGGGTAACAAAGAGTCATAAGACATGTTCTGTTTTCTCATATCACTGTTCCTGGATCACATCACGACCTCAGTGGAATCTGCAGCTGTCTTTATTTTACAATAGAGTTGTGATAACCCCCCATGGTCTCTGTTTCCTCAGCCAGAACATCATGACGCAAGTGCGACCCAATATCGGCATGCATATAAAAGTCCTCCCTTCTAATATTACAACATTCTTTACTCCAATTTGTTACTGGAAAACAAGAAAAATACAGTTTAAACATCCTTAACACGAGATACAGTTGCTTGAAACAAAGTAGCGCAAGATATTAAGGCTTATTTTGAGAGAGAATATACTTTGTTTTAAATCCGTTGCCGAATGGTTTTTATTTCTTTATTGAGAAGTAAAACTCACTCAATTTTGCTAGTTTGCCAGTGGGGTGTAAAAAAAAAAAGAATAATGAAAATGAGTTTTAAGTCTCAGCAGGTCTGAACCATGCTAATGCTAACTGGCTTTGTTTTGACTTATGCATTGAACATTGTGTATCAAGTGTAACATTTGGTGATATGCGTTTGTAAATACGTAAAGTTAATATTAGGGGGAAATATTCCTGTGTACTGTAGATAAGGGTATGAAGGAAGGAAAACCATTAACTGGTTTTAAATACATCAAATGGCTCTATAATGAGCTAGCATGAAACGCGGTTTTAGCCTCCACCATTGTCTTCAGGTTCTATTTGATAAAGATTATTTGATTATTTAGCGCTGATGGGCCATTAGTTTCCAGCGTTTCTTTCTCACGTTCCGCATTAGCGCGATCGCCTGTACAGGGTTTTGTACGCGAGTTACAGACAGCTCAGGGTTTTGACCGCAGGTTTCACAACGCATTAGATTTCCACAGTCGTGAATTCTAATGACGCTCTTATCTGATAAACGCAACAAATGTGACCTTATCGAGGCATAACGTTGTGTACTTTGAGATATTTCCGTGTAGTGTAACTGCTTAGATATTATGCAGATTGTAAAGTAATATGCTTTAATATTTTTATGATGTTCTTTTATGTTAATCGAAGGCTTAACTTAACTTAAAGACAGGTTTTTTTTCCAGAAACGTTTTGCTGTTTGAAAAGTGGTATAAATATGTATATTTTTTTAATCTTCTGTGGAAGGCGCAGGGTAATAAAATGTTTGTCCAATCATATCGATGTCCTGCTTGCCTGTCAGCTTGCTATTGCTAGCGACTACGAAATTGCCTACGCTACCTTTTATATGCAGAGGCAACTACAGATAAGTAAATTCTAGGTTAATTTTTCCTAAAGAATGTACATACTTCCAATACTTCCTTATGTTTGTTTGAGCAGTCTCAACCAATTACATGAGTTGGGGGGCGGGGCCGTTTCACGAACAATGGAGGACAAGGGGGTGGAGTGTTTCGAAAACCTTGAAACAATCTTGAAAACAATAAGTCTTTAAATAATTGCATGTGTTGCTATTAGTGCTGTAAAAACGACACGCTTCACCTACTGTAGGTGTTAAGATAACCAAAGTGTATCGTGACCGGTAACTACTTAATGTTTAAATGCTGTTTTGTTGTAGAGACACACGGGTTGAGATTTGATTACGTTTCCCTGTTGACTTAAGGGTTATTGGTTTACAGCTGGTTAACCTTATCTTTACAGTAAACAGCACTGTTTCTTATTACCCTGAGATAAAAATAGTGTGTTGTTTTACGATGCAAAGACAGCATGCATATACACACACACACACACACACACACACACACACACCTACATATACACATGTACATGTATCCCATATATGTGTGTGTGTGTGTGTTTGAATATGTGGTTTACGAGGCCACAAATGTGTATAAAGACGTGTATAGCAATATAAACATGGTTTATGGGGACTCTTCCTGTGTCCTCATAAACCAGATACTAAATAGTGATTCTTTTGTTGTTTAAAAAATGCCAAAAGTGAGGGTTAGGTTTAGTGGACAGAATATACAGTTTGTACAGTGTAAAAACCATTATGTCTATGGAGAGTCCTCATAAACCACATATGCCAACGTGTGTGTGTGTGTGTGTGTGTGTGTTTATAATAGCCTTGACATTTTGACCTGTCTGTAAGGTGAAGAAAAGCATCATGGGATGGAAGATTAGATTGGGCTATAAATATTAATATCACTTTGCGCTTTTAACATTGTGAACACCTTGTTCAGTCCCTCTGGCCTCTGGCTCAGGGTGTCATGACGGCAGGTCCCCACTGATCATCCGGGTTTGTGTCTCCTCTTCATCGCACCTGCCCTTGAGTCGGCGTGCTGGGGGGGTCTTTATCCACCAGCGTAGCGCCTCTGTGGGACCTGCACAAACTGATGAATTATAGATGCCGATGGGCTTGTGTTCCAGGCTAACCTTGAGGCAGGTATTGTATGAAGACAGGGCTGGTGGAAACAACGGGACTGTTGTATTGCTGTGCTGTATGTTTAATAAAAAATATGCTTTCTGGGTGTTTGTTAAAACTGTTGCCGTCACAAGCCGTCTGTAAAAAGCTACATGCTTGTTCGGTCTAATAGTCATAAAGTTCTTTGATCTCGGGAGCGCTGCGTCTTGTGTCCTCCTCGTTCCTGCGAGATGGCCTAATTTAGCATCTTCTGTGAGATGGGTGATTGATTTTTATAATACTTACATATTCAAGCCTGTATGATCTTCTGGTGAAAGCCAAACAGGTTACAACAGAATCTCTGTCACCCACAAAAACTGTATCTTCTTCTTGGCGAATTTGTATTCTAATTACATTGGATTATTATTAAAATTGTGTTGTTGTTTTTTTTGCAAATTTTATATGCTTTTAGCATCTAACATGACTGTAGCAACATGTATGAAATCTGTTTGCTCAAAATTCAGAAGAAATTTTATTCGTTGACTAGTCTGATGGTAAATTTTCAAACTAACAGAAGGGAAAGTTAATACTTGGGTTGATCGATGCTGATGATCTGCAGCTACCTAAATATTGACCGATATTTTGCCTCATCACTAGTTATATTGCCCAAGAACTCTGAAGTCGGCCGTGGACCTCCACGGAATCCATCAGTACTGTCTCATGCTTCTCTTCTGTTTTTGATGCTTCTCTTCTGTTTCTGATGCTTCTCTTCTGTTTCTGATGCGTCTCTTCTGTTTCTGATGCGTCTCTTCTGTTTCTGATGCTTCTCTTCTGTTTCTGATGCTTCTCTTCTGTTTCGTGACGTCGACGACCATCTCCACAGACCTTTCAATCATGCAGCTAAACGAAATATTTTTTCATGTTTTCACTCACAGAGGAGGAGCTTGGGAAACTTCGAGAGGAGACGAACATCGAGATGCTGAAGCAGGAACTGGAGAAGGAGAAGTCCAAAAGAGTCGATCTGGAGCAGAAGTTGAGCGACATCCTCAGATCCAGGTGCGAAAGGTTGAACTCGTCCGAGCAAACAGCCGCATCATGTTACAAATCTGTTGTTTCTCAAATAAATGCGACACGCAGCATCTCAGAGCATTTTTCATGCTGCGCTTTATCGCGCTCGCAGTTAAACCCTCTCAGAAGAGCTTTTGTTTTTCTTTGTGTTAATTCCACTAATTTAAAGCTTCACCCCATATGATGTAATGAGTACAGATGCGCACTGTTGGATTTCGGATGTCCTGTTGGAAGCAATGTTACAGTTACTGTGCAGAATCCAACAGCGCATTTCTGCAGTGTTGTGCAATTAACCTAAAGCACAAAGTTTTCCTGCAGTCTATGATTTTTTTTTTTTTTTTTGCTTTGGTATTTTTTGCTTCTGGCATTTTTCTCACTGCTGTTTGTGCAGTTTGGATCAGTTTGATTTATTTTCACATTGCTATAAAATGTTTTTGTTTTTGTTTTGTACAGACTAGAAGACTCGCCGCCTCCACCTTCAAAGTCACCGATTACATCTGTCAACGGAACAGGTGAAAACGCTTGTTTTTTTTGACACGTTGTCCCGAAACACGGTTTTGAAATCAGCTTTGCGCTTCATTTGTTGAGAGTTCTGTACAGATTAAATGCATTTTGTATGTGCATTAAAGCATGCTGAGAGTTTGTGACACGCACGCAAACGTGTTTACCCTGTTAGCTGCTCTGAGGTTCAGTCGAGGAGCAGGTAATCTGGAGTTTAGCCTTCATCTTAGACTCTTGATTGCTTCAAGCTAAATTTTCGGCTCAACAATCTTTTTGTCCCACTTCGTTCACCACCGACCTGTTAATATCACACGTTACAAACATCAGTGAGTTAGAAATTTTCTGAATAAAAGAGAACATGCGCCATGTATACACACCCACACGTCTTCCTGTGCATGTCACATCTGTTTGAAGTTTTGACATGTAGTTTTGCACTAATTTAGGCCCCTCCCCCCATCCAGAATATGTGTTTACAGTCTTTGTTGAAGGGTTTAATTTAACATGCTACTAGTTTAATTCTGGTTCTAGTATAATTCTTAACACTGGTTTCTGTTGTTGTTTTTTAAAGGGGATAAACAGAAAGGGACCCTTCGATCTCGGTTGTGGAAATGGCTCTATGAGCGCTTTGGGGTTTATATCGAAGATTTCCGCTTTCAGCCCGAGGAGAACACCGTGGAGGCTGAGGAACCACTAAGTGCTAAAAGGTGAGCGGGCCCAAAAGCGCCTCCTCACTCCCGTTTCGGTAGCAGTATAGCAGCATCTCCTCAGCCCTCACCGCTGGAAATGTAACCAATTTTAAAACCAGGCGTACGTTACGTTGAGTGCGCAGATGTTCTGTGTTTCAGCCTCACTTCGTTTCTTTGGTCCGTCCATCTCGCAATTCTCATTTTTCATGCTATTTCTGGCCTATAATTTCGTCCTGCTGACGGAGCTCATTAAATAATTAATTGTCTTTTCTCCTCTTTGCAGATTAACTGAAAATATGAGACGACTCAGTGAGTGTTTTCGTACCGCAGACAAAAAGCCCTCAAGCTCTAACAGTAACTTAAAGGGACGGTTCACTTAACAATAAAAATTAGTTTATCGTTTACTGTCCTTCCAGTAAACGAGTAAACGATGACAAATGGGGTATGTTGGGGTGGCCTGTCCCTTTAAGACATTTTACCACAACACGTTGTGATTCCCACATAAATCTTTAAGCTAAACTGGTTTGTTCTGGTTTGTATGTTGTGCTCGTGTGTTTTCAGAACGGGGTGCTAAACCAGTAACTAACTTCATGAGGAATCTCTCCGCTTTATCCAGTTGGCATTCGGTGTATACGTCAGCCATCGCCTTTATTGTGAGCAGGACCCACCTCCCACGCGAACCCTCAAACACAGTTCATCGCTTTTTATTATATTTGTCTTGGCAGTTGGTCCACTGTTTGTTTTTACTGCCACAATTAAGGCAAATAAAATATGTAACAGGCTTGTGGCCCTGTCTCAGCTTGTCTGTTCTTAAACCACAAGTGGATGTTTGTAGGTGGATTACCTCCAAAGTTTAACACACTGACACTTTTGAAACCTTGCTCTGTTTGTTTGAGCGTCCTGACGCTGCAATGTTGACTCAACCAATAGCGTGATTTTGAGGCGGGGCTTCATGTTTATCCGTCCAATGGCAGACGGGTGGCAGTTGTTCCAAACCTCGTTATTTTTGAGTTGCGTTAAGTGACACCATTGGTGTAGTAATTCCAACTTTTACCTTTAACAACGATCAGTTAAAAGTGTCTAGATAACCCACCCAACATATTGCTTATCAGCTACCAAGAAAGTGCTGAACTAGTAGTACAGAACTAGTTAGCAGTGCCACAGAACGTTTCCGCGTGGTGATGAAGATGAATTTGATGTAACCAGATAACCGATGTGCAGTTTTTCATTTGAATGTCGTCTTTCCGCTCATCTTTTCCACAGATCTATATGAATGCTGCCTGGCATGGCTGGGCGATCCCCCTGTTTCTATTTTTAGCCATTCTGCGGTTGTCCTTGAATTACCTCATAGCAAAGTATGTCTGATGTGATCCGTCACCGGTTTCATTACTTCACATAAAATATGAACGCAGCTAAAAATAGAATAAATGTATGTCAATGTTTATTTATTAAATGTATTATTTTATCATTCAAATAAAGGGACTTAAATTTTAGTGGTTAGGGACTATACTACATAGTGTTCACTTTATAGTGTGTACTAGGTCACAAATTGTGCGTACTAAAACTCTTGGTACCTGTTTTTTTAGAGGTTGGAGAATACAGTGGAGTATTGTGCCTGAGGTCTCGGAACCAATGGTAATATAAATATTTCAAATAATTGACTTTACAGTATGTAAAGAAGCAACATTCAGTGCTATTTAAACATCATTTATGCATTAAAAAATGTGCTTACTAAAAACTCCTCAAACATTTCATTGCTTGTTTTCATTAGGAACCTCCAAAAGAAGATCTCACAGTGTCTGAGAAGTTCCAGTTAGTTCTGGATGTTGCGCAGAAAGCGCAGGTGACCGATCGCTCGTGTACCTGAAACGCAACAAACACATTGTGCCTCGACTCGCACGTGGAGCTGCTAACTCACCAGTGTTGTGTGTTTTCACAGAATCTGTTTGGGAAGATGGCGGACGTGTTGGAGAAGATCAAAAAGTGAGTATATCAGAGTATAGAACTGATGACACTGTATAGAATGTGTGAACCAGTACAGGTCATGCTATATATAGTGTTTCTATGCGCGCACACACATATACATATATACACGCGCGCGCGCACACACACATACAAATATATATATCCATCCCTTATATAAATGCCAGTATATATAAATTATGCTTTTATTATTGATAGCTTTGTTGTTCATAATAGGAGCAATTTAGTTGTAATGGTTGCCAGGTAACGACACGACTACATTAAACCTTTAGAAACACACTTTTGTGTAACACCTGTTGTGCTTCTAGTTCGTGAAGAGTCACTTTAAAGCATTTGTAGTTTTGGTTGATGTTCTGTGTCAAAACATTTTAGAAATTCATAGCATCAGACAGAGGCAAACTTATTTTCATAGCACTGCAATTGTGTGTGTGTGTGTTTCAGTCTGTTTATGTGGGTGCAGCCTGAAATCACTCAGAAATTGTATGTTGGTTTGTGGGTGACCTTCATCGCTTCCTGTTTCCTGCCGTACAAACTCTTGGGCTTCATGATAGGTGAGTCGTTTAACCTGAAACCATGTCTGTCTGTAAGTTCCATTTGAATGCTAAAATGCAGTTCACGTGTGTAGCGAACTTTTGACGAACCGTTGGAGTCAGCCCAATCACAAGATATAAATATCAAGCGTTTGATATTTATGATTCGTGTTATTGGTAAACGGTAAAATAATTGTAATAATGGTGTTTTGGACAGTTGGTTGCGACAAGACCAGAGCTGGACAATCGTTTGGGGCCGCAAATCGAGCCCAAACGTGTTCTTAAAATCCGCGAGGGTAATTCTGCTTCGTGATTCTTTGTAGGGGTCTATGCTGGAATCAAATTCTTCATCATCGACTTCATCTTCAAAAGCTGCCCCAAACTAAGAGACAAGTACGACACGCCCTACATCGTGTGGACCAGTTTACCCACAGACCCGCAGCTTAAAGAGCGCAACAACGCCACTCTGAGCAGACGGGTGAGTGAAAGTGTGGCCGTGACCTCGTTGTTCCAATTCCCAAAAAGTTCCAATTCCCAATTGAGAATTCCGTTATTTTTTTATTCCTGTTTGAAGAGGAACTTGACAAATCAAGTGAAGTTTTCCTCTTTTTGCTTAATAAATAACAGGTTTTGGGTTTGCGCGATGGTCTGTCATGTATGTTTTATTCTGTTATTTTTCCTCTCTCAGCTGTCTGGGTTCGAAAAGGTAGGGCTCTAGTGTGGCGTTTGGTTTGAAAACCGTGCCTGTGTTTGCCACCAATGGCACGCGCACGCGTGTGTGTGTGTGT
>JAZGTI010012574.1:0-12859 GCA_036877585.1 Botia kubotai
GTCCCTTTAATCTGCCCTTTTTCACTAAAAATAATGTCAGTTATTGAGCAAGTACATAACAGACCAGTGTTTGTTGTTCTCCAGTTTGTAATGGTAAGCTTATAATAATGATTTATCATTTAAGCCGCTGGTCCTGTTTCCCAGGTAATGTCTGTTTTCCGGGAAATCAGATTTAAAGGTAAAGTAACCCGCAATTTTGTTACAAACAGAGATGGCGAAAGAGTTGTGCAAATGTTACAGATTTAATGAGTTTTGTGTTTCTGAAAATGAACGATTTAATGGCGTCCTTGTGTTTTCTGGTTCCGAACGGTAGAAGAACTTTAAAAGGCAAAGCAAGGTCAGCACAGTTTATCACTAAAAACGGTCGAGGTTTCTTTTTTTAAAACTTGTCTGCGCCTACTGATTCCTCTGGAATGGCGAGTGGAGTTTTATAACACTGCGTTAAGCTCCTGTGATTTGGCTCATTTTGTTACGTGACAACTTGGGGAAATCCCCTGCTAGACCAGTTAGCGAGTGCCGTCCGCGGTCAGTCTTTACTAGCGCTTGTGAAGTGACGTTTCATGGCCCTTGACCTTTCCGGGGCAACATTTGTTCTGGTGTAACCCTGCGCGCCCCTGGTATGGGACGCATGCCATGGATTAGGCGTTTAGGGTTTCATGCTGAGGGGTCTCTCCTGATTGATGTGCCTACATTTTATTTTCGGTTCTTTGTGCGGCGGCCAGTGTGAAAAACTGCGCCTCAGCTGTGAGCCGGGGGGGCATGGGTCTAGGGTTAATCGAGTGATGTTTACAAGTTTTGTCACTACGGATCGCTGATGTTTCTGAAACGTTAGTTGGGGGTGACCTCTCACTCCGCCTTGCCACCAGTCCTGGACTTTTTTAACTTGGTTTAGTGGGGTTAAAAGAACGTAAAACAAAACCATGTCCTTAGACTACGAGTTCCTCAGATCTAGTGCGTCAGTTGGCGGGAAGAGATGGGCTGTCATGATGATGATGGGGGTGGGGGAGGGTTGAGTTATGTCACCTGAGTAAACGTGGCTTTCTTGTCCTCTCAGACAACACTCGCAGTTGTCAGGACCACAAAAGATGTTTTTAACCTTCCCAGAATAAGACATAAGTGCCCCCCCTTCTTAGCTGGAGGCATTGTTACACGCACTGTTTGACCCTGTGGTGTTTGGTGGCGGATTTACTCCTGATATCAGTGGACTTAACAAATAGTCACAGGGACCGGGGAATATTTTTGGGTTCGAGCGCGAGTGGTAGCTTCACGTTTCTGTCACAGGTTCCTTCGAGAGCTTTGCACCTTTTAATTCAGGCCGGCTGTTATTCTGAACGAATTCCTGCCCAATCTTTTAATGCAATTTAACGTTGCACGTTTGCTGTCGTTTTACCCGATTGTTTGTTTAAAAGGCGTTGACGTGAATTATAATTCCAACAACCATCGTGACTGTTGCATGGAAAGACACGTTGCTTCGAACCGAGAGCTGAGTTCATTTTATTTCTCGTGTAATGAGATCATCTGTCACTCTTGTTAATGAATAGGTGGAAAGAATCACGTCACCCCATCCCACGTGTTGAGCTGTCACTCAGTGTCCCGATGATACCGATTAGTCCAGTAAACCATAAAGCCGCGTCATTTACATCACAGCCTTTTCTGAGAATAAGGCAGGACAACTCGCAGCTTGTTAATGCTGAAGTTCAGCAATTAGATCCGAGATTGTTCTTCCTGTTAGCCTTTATTTTGGTGGCCTGTTTATGATCAGGATGGTTTGACTGTTTAACAGATCTGTTTTGGATACATTTTTTTTTTAAATATACATCTTTCAGCACGAGCGTAGCATTTTCAGGTTCTTTTACAATCCTGCTTAAAAATAGTTGAACACGTTTTAAGGTCTCTGAGAATTCGTTCCAGTCAGCTGTGCTACATGTAAGCTGTGCTAGCCCAGACAAAATGTCATTGTGTCGTTGCCTTCAGCAAGATGACGCCATAACAAACCACAAAATACACAAATTATTATTTTTGGCATTGCAATGTCAATTTTAATCAATGTTTTAACGTTAAAAGTTGAATCACAGTTGTTTTTTATGAACGATCAGTGCTGACTGATCTATACTGTATGTGAATCAACTCCATTAAAACGTTTCACACTCAGATTCAGCGTTTGTTGGGCTATACATTGAGCTTTGGGAAAAGGACGCAGTGCTCTTTAGCACGATATTTTTACCTCCAGTTCTAGATACCAGGTTGGCCGCTGAAGTGATTTCAGGCGGTCCTATTAAATCAGAGAGCGGATTTGCGGGGATATTTTAGCGGGGACTTGATGCGATGAACTGCCTCGCGGAATCTGACACATTTGCTTCCAAACGGCGGAATGTGTGGGCGCACATGCTTTCTAACATGTCTTTATTAATTACAGTCGGTGTATTGTTGTCTTTGCGTATCTGTGCATTTGCCGTCATTACTTCCTGTAGATGGTTTGTACATTGTCAAACAGACGACTTTGTTACTTCTGCTATGTGCCCATCTACCTAAAAATGTGTTTGCATGCTATGAGGCAATTCATTTGAGGTTTTAATCCTCCTGTGTGCGTGTGCGTGTGTGTGTTTGTGTGTGTGTGTGTGTGTGTGTGTGTGATCCTGTAAGGGTTGGATATGGAGATGACAGTGGACATATTTCAGCCCGAGAGCGCTGTGCGTGTCTCTTGCTATTTCAGGCAGAGGGCTGTCATGCTCGGAATGCTTTTCCGCGGGACGCTTTTCAAAACGATCGACACCAAATTCTTTCTTTTACAAGGTTTCTGTGCCGCTCTAGGGCTTAAAATGCCGACTGTGATGTGCCACGAAGCCAACAGGAGACCAGATGCCCTCTGGGTCAGCAAATGGCATTATAGGGCAGAAAGAAATGAACCGTTTATGAGGACAGCCGCAGACTTCAGGTTTTTCTCCATAACCATTCCACAAATGAATGTGTTTATGACAGACCTGTTGATTAGGGCAAAAAGATGGAGGGCCTTATGGGTAGCCGCAGGCTCGGCGCCAAACGCTACCATCACGTCAATCAAGCCGCCTCCGGGAGTCAGTTTGGGAGCCTCTGCATGCGTTCGCTCCCTCATAGGAAGTGTTTATTGGAGTGAATTTGGAATCATGAAGACAACCTGAAAAAGGCATTTGTGATTCGTTAACTTGTGTATCGTGTTTCAGTGCAGTACTTTTTATTCATCAAGATGTAATTGGAGCGTGCGATGTAGCATATGATATTATTGGCTAATGTTAATTCGCCCCGTCCTTTTTTATTTTGATTACATCAGCAACGGTGTCGGGGAAGCAGTTCTTGACAAGAAATAATAAGAGTCAGCTGTCTTTACATTTTGCTTGGATGTGCGTGCGTGCGTGAGACTGAGGCTTTAGTGATCTGATGGTAGTGTTCATAATGACCCTCTTTTGACTCCATATCATGTCCTGCTCCAGAGGCGTCCCCTCGCTATGTGACCGAGAGTGTGCTGGTCTCCTTTTCTGTCCATCTTCCGGCCAGGTCCTGCTCCGGCATGGCTGCTAATTCACTGAGCTTTGTAATTGCAGTCCAGTTGTCACTTTTGTCCCCAGCTAGACAGGGAGCTGTAAAAAGGGTTAAACAAGACATTGTTGGCCTATTGGACTAAAGTACAGAACGGTCAGAACATGGAAAGATCTGAAGAGTTGATACTGTCTGAGTATTCTGTATTTTTTTTGACTGGAAGTCTGGTTTACATTGCAACCAATTTCAGCAAAGGCAGATGAGGGTCATTATGACCAACTTAAAGAACCAACCAATCACAGGTCCTTTAAATGTTGTAAACATTCTGGATCTTTAAATGTGTGTTGTTGTTGTTGACGTTTAGTTTGTTTGACTAGCTGAGGTTAGGCGCAGTCACCGGCCTCTGACATCAGGTCGTTGTGTTTGCTCTCAGATGTGTTGGTCGGCATGTGTTTTAAGACGAGCCGCCTTCCCCCTCTCATTTCTGAGGCATGCTTTAAGCGACTTGTCTTTCAGCGGTGCTCACCACCCCACCCTCAGCTTGGCTGTGTTGTCATAATATATGGGCAAACAGAGGCCACAGAAAACCATGCTAACATAATCTGATTCGTCACTGTAAAGCCTCTTTTCTGACTGTCACAGTGTTAACAGTGGAGCTATATATAATAATACAGTATTTCGTTTAATCTGTTGCATTCCAAAATGGCTGTAACTTTTCGGGCGCCTGTCATATAAATATGTGTGGGCCCTGAGAGTACTGCTGGAGAGCCGGGTGAAAAGAGTGCAATTGCTAATATTAAACTTTGGTGTATTACTCCTCCCAAACTGGTATGTACATAAATGCATAAATCTCCAAACAATCTCCTAACAACCGAACAGAACACCCTAGCGACCTCATAGTCCACAATTTAAAAACTACTCAGTGGTTGCTTTATCAAACCCATAACAACACCTCGGCCACCTCCCATAGCAACACCTTGGCAACCACCCACAGCTATAGTGGCAGCACCGCTCACTGTCAGAAAATGTGATTGTGTTAATTAACCAGCTTGAATAAGGAGAAAACACAGTGTGGGATCTTTAATCCTGCCTAATTGAGTGTGTGTTACTTTGAGTCTTGGGGTGACCTTGACTATGTTGGTTAATGCTGACAGCTATTCTGTTATTACTCCGATCTGACCTCCTGCTTCCCTTAGGGAGGCATGTTGCACCTCATAAAGCATGCTTAAGTCCTGCTCCGGTTTCAAGGAGTGGAGCCTCCCGTGCTCTGAAATAGCTTCGTCCTTGTCCCTCTGGGGGTCTGGGCTTGGCTCTGATGTGTGCTCTGAGGGGCATGAATCCCAGTGTCTTCGTCGATTGCTGTTGACAGGCTGTAGTGTGTCCCGTCTCTGAGGCCTCAGATTAGCGCCCCTTATTTCCGTGCCGACCCCCTCACCTGTCCGAGTCCCTCTCCCACAGAGGTCACCCCGCATGCCTGCACAGCAGCAGTCGGGTGTATGTTAAAGGCTGGACACCCTGTGTAAACAGTCATTGTTATTATGACACTTCAGTTATGTTCGGCCTATGTCTCTCTCTCTCTCTGTCTGCCTGTTACTGTCTGTCTCATAAACTCACTTAGTAGTTCCCTTTTTTAAGATTAAAGAAAAAAGATTTAAATTTTTATCTACTTTTTAAAAATGTAGATAAACGATAAGAAAATGATGGGAGCCTTGCGGTGAACAAGTATATGCTCCTTAAACTAAAAAATGCTGTACAGGCAATCAGTGTGAGCTTGATTCGAACCCCTATTTCCAACATGAGCACCATGGCTAAATATAGAGTTTGTGTGGCAACCGCTAAGCCATGGTTCACCTTTTTGGCTCCCTCTTTTAAATGAGTTCCCCCCCTTACACTAAACTACCACCTCCCTCTGCCAGCCCTTCATCGTTTTCTTTTGTTTCTCCTTATTTTTCCCTGACAGCTGTGGTTCACGGTGGTCCCTCCCTCGGCAGCTGGACAGCCCTCCCGAACTCTCGCTCTCTCGCACATCATGCCGTCCAGTGGTGATTAAGGCTATTAGGCCTTATAATGACTCGGCTGGTGTGTGGGTTTGGAGGCCCATTTCAGTGCCGCTAATAGACCTCTTAGCCAATTATCCTCCATTTAGAAGCAAATCACAGAGGCTTTCTCTCTCCCTCTTTGATAAGTGTTGAATTACTGAAGAGATTCGCTAATTAATTTCTTTGTGTGTTTTGCATGCGCGAGCGCTCGCGTTCGCGTTTTGAAGGCCGTGCGCGCGGCCATTTACGCTCATAGTAGTTCTTTCCGACAGATGTACGTTCATCAAAGCGAGAGTGTTTGTTTGCCCTTCTGCTATGACCGATTTGAAATGGATATTGTTCTCCACTCACTGTGATTCTGTGTTTGTGTTGTGCCATTTTTTTTGTCCCCCTGCAGATTTTGATGCACACCAAAGAAATGGTGCAGAGGGTGAGTCATGATTAGCGTATGTTACAGTAATAATTAGGCGGTAATTGCCGCGTGTCGTGCGTGGGCCTGACGACTTGTGGTTCTTCTCCGGCAGATGAATCTGGAGGTCATATATGGGGACACTGACTCCATCATGATCAACAGCAACAGCACCAACCTGGAGGAGGTCTTCAAACTGGGAAACAAGGTAAGGGTGCGAGTAACAGGAGGGGGGTGGGATTTCGTCACGTTACACGAAAAACCCCGTCTTTGTGATGCGCTAATTCACGTATCAGCTTGACACTAATAATAGTGACATGGCTGACAATCAAGCAGCGAGCGAACTAAACCAGCCGTTCCGTTAGAAGATATCATTCATGTACAGCTGCTTTGAAACAATGAACATTTGTAAAAAGCGCTATATAAATAAAGTTGACTTGACCAGAACAGGGATGAACCGAACGTCATTGAAACCGGCTCCTATGAAATAAATCTGTGTGTGTGTGTCCAGGTGAAAAGCGAGGTGAATAAACTCTACAAGCTCCTGGAGATTGACATCGACGGCGTGTTTAAATCTCTGCTGCTGCTGAAGAAGAAGAAATATGCAGCACTGATGGTGGAGCCACAGGGAGATGGCAAGTACACCACCAAACAAGAGCTCAAGGGCCTCGACATTGTGCGCAGGGACTGGTGCGACCTGGCCAAGGAGTGCGGCAAGTCAGTGGACTCCCATTCACTTCTGTTCCGAACCACATCTGTTCAGACCGTAATGTCTGGCGAGTAGCTGGATGCTTAGATGCGTAAATCCACTGTAGGACTGACAAAAAAACCTGCTGTGTTTTGATATCTTGATGTAGAAGGTTTCCCCACCTGATCCAGTTCAGGCAGTTTAACGTGAAACATAAACGTTCATTCAAAACACATTTACGGAATTTGACATTTCTGGAATAATCGTTGTCATTTTGTAATGTGTGTACAAATCAAATCCACATCGAGGGCTGCACAATATTGAAGAAAATGTGATATGCAACAACATACTAAATAATGTGATATGCGATGCAATAATGCTTCAAGTTTGTAAAATTAGTTTAGATTACATTAAAATATTTACATTTTTTCATACACATTTCAACTAATATTTATATGCCAATCTCTGCATCGATCTACAACTATGACTTTACATAACTTTTTGAAGTATTAAAATCAGCAGGGTTACTGCAAAACAGCAATATACATATTTTGATGTATCTTGCGGCCCTATTTACATACAATTTATATTGTAGCATCTATCGTTATCTTTTTTTAACAAACAATCATGTCAGGGCAAACATTTCAGTTATGTGTTTAAGTTAAGTGTGGGGAAAGTTATTATATCATTAAACTGTTGCAGATTTGCATGTCCTGTGCATCTGACGCGCTTTGAGAATCAAACATGGTCTGCCGTACATTGTGCAGTTTACTGCTGCACGCTGCAGTTGATCGACTTGTTCCCTTCCTTCTAGTTACGTGATTGGTCAGATTCTGTCAGATCAGAGTCGCGACACCATCGTAGAGAACATTCAGAAACATCTGATCGAGGTCGGAGAGAAGGTTGCCAACGGCAGCATCCCGCTCAGTATGTTTGAGATACATAAGGTAATATTATAATAATTCAAAGATTAGTCTGGTTTAATGTGTTCCTGTAGTTCTGTTGGTTTAGCAGCTGCAGTGCTAACTGCTCCAATGTCATGGGTTTGATTCCCAGTGAACACACAAATGAATAAAATGCATATTGCTCCTTGAAAGCAGTACAGGTTGCTTGGGATAAAAGCAACATGTCTGCCATACGCGAAATTCATAAATCTGCGTTTGTCATCATAGATTTTTTTCTTCTACAGGCTCTGACAAAAGAACCTCAGGACTACCCTGACAAGAAGAGTCTCCCCCATGTTCATGTTGCCCTCTGGATCAACTCTCAGGGTGGCAAGAAGGTTAAAGCCGGCGACACGGTCTCTTATGTCATCTGTCAGGTAGGCGACCGATCCATTTTAAACCTCTGATGTCAGATGTCTCAGTTTCTCACTACCACTGAATGTTCCACTCTGTTAGGATGGATCAAACCTGCCAGCCAGTCAGAGATCGTACGCATTGGAACAGCTGCAGAAACAGCCAGGTCTCAGCTTGGACACCCAGTACTACCTGTCCCAGCAGGTGCACCCCGTGGTGGGCAGAATCTGCGAGCCCATCGAGGGCATTGACACAGTACTCATTGCTACATGGCTGGGTGAGACTTCCTGTCTGATATTGATTTTTCAAATGCTGAGTTGCGATCAAATAACTGATTTGGTTTTATTTAATTTATTGTTGTCATAAAGAGCAACATATGTTTTTGTGTTTAACTGGTTTTAAATTCAAGTTCCAGATTTAACTGGTTTGTAAATCTGTGCATTTTAGGTTGTTAAAAATATTAGGAATATAACAAGACTGTTTGCCTTAGCATAGCAGCTAAAAACCCATTTATCCCAGTTGGAAATTCAGTTTGTTCTTAAAAGTATACAAACCCTGGCACTCTGTCTCCATGACAACAGGCCCCTGGCTGTTATCTGGTATCCTGCGGTCTGGTCCAAAACCCAAGTGCTAATTTAGTGTACCCACTATGTTATCAGAACCAAATAATGGCTTGTTTATTCACCTAACGATTAACAGACGTTAACAACATTTACTACAACACATTTACTTCCAGAACATTATGATCTGTTGTATGTTACGTAAACAGCATCAAATCAACATTCTGTGTCTCTTCTCTACCACAGTTTATACAACACTTCATTCTCCTGGCCACAGAATTAGCTGGTCTCTGATCTTAAGCGTGACATGGCACATGTTTGCCTGTAGATGGCAGCAGCCCTCGAATCTCGGCGAGCTTTAGATCCTCAGAGACGGCAGTTAATCCCCAAAGTCTCATCGTCAACACTTACTTATGTGCTCATTTATTCACTTAGCCAAATTACCCAGAGGGACGTAGGCTGTTTTCCCCTGCTCTAGTAGTGCTCAGTGTCACCTGGGGGGATTAAATGGAGATTCAGCTGCTGTCTCTTAATGATTTGATGATCTCAGCTGCCTGGGAAAAATCGGATAGCTGCGCTTTCTCTACCCCTCCTCTTTCCCCTTATTATATTTCCAGTTTATTCTTATCGTTCGCTAGTCGCCCTCCTCTTGCCTCCTGCGGCCCTGACATCTTCGCTTTCTGACTGACGCCTCTCTCCTCTTTCAGCTTTGCATTTTACCATCCCCTCTTTTCCATCATCCTCTTTCCACTCTCCATAAATACAACCCCGTGTGAGTCTGAATCTGCAAGGCTGCATCACCCACACTGCAAGTGGATCTGAATCCAAATGTGACCGAGTGTGTGGCAGAACCGTCTCAGAATTCAGTTTGAATTCAGTTTCATTTGGAAAGTGTGGACAGGTTTTTTGTTTTTAGGTTTTACAAAATAAGCTGTTGCCCGTTTGTCCAGGCCTTGACCCAAGTCACTTTCGAGCCCAGCAGCAGCATCAGCGAGATGACGAGGGAGATAGTTTCCTGGGGGCACCAGCTCAACTTACCGATGAGGAGCGCTACCGTGACTGCGAGAAGTTTACGTTCTCCTGCCCCGACTGTGGCACAGAAAACATCTTTGACAACGTCTTTGAAGGGACGGTGAGTCAACAGGCCTGATCTAATCAGGCAGCAAAATGCCAACCAGAACATCCTGGTTTAATTGTGGCCTACGTCAACGTCCTGTTAAATATTGTGTAATGACAGGTAACAATAAATTTGAGTAGCGTAGGTGTTTACTTCCTCTCTATCAGGCTTTTGCTGGCCTAATAATTTCAGAGCCGTACTTTATTTATAGAGGCTTGGCAGGGATGAGCAGGGCAGAGGGATTTCGGCAGAGTGTATTCCTGGAGCTCTTTAGTACACAGGACGTCCATCATACCCCAGGTCGGGGTCAGCAGGGGCTAAAGGAGCGTGTGTAATCTGACTTTAATTAAAGATCCACACACACAAGCTTATGTACAGCTTTCTCTTGTCTAAGACCCATAAAAAGTGACATTTGCCCCCCGCCCATTGCTCTGATCTCCGTCCTCCTAGCTGTTTGGAGATTTTGTGCTCTTCTAGCCAGGGAAGGCTCGGAATCATAGGAAAAACTGGTTGGCATTTACACGTACTACAGCTTTGGTATGCATTACAAATCGTAATGGACCTTGGGTCAAGGTAGATGGCAGCTTTAATTTGACTTGTATGAAAACAAGCCTGTGACGGATACAAGTACAGTCTGTCTCAACGGGTTCTTTTAAGGTTGTCGCAAGATTGTAGGTCACGTCTGAAGTTCACAACATGTTTCTGAGCAATGTTTTGTTGGCTGTACAACAGTGTACAATATCTGTGGTGTATATGTATACAGTAGATGTACAACTGTGCTTTGGTATACGTCATATGACAGTAGAATTGTGCAAACCGGTAGAGATTCTGATACATTTATATGTCTGAGGTGCAATTTTGACATCTGTCTGTGCGTAACCAGGATAAATAGTGTAATATAAGGCTGTGGTGTATCGACTGTATATATTGTTTTACTTTGCTGTGTCACCTGATTAAGCTTTATTGGCGTATAAAAGTATACACAAACTCATTAACAACCACACAGCATCACATGTTTGCTATGTTGACGCATAAAACAGGCCTCTTATAATCCCCCACTCACCTGATAAGGTATCTAATAATTAGGAGTACAGGGTTATAATGGAGATCAGGTTACGGGGAGGGGGTTGATAAAAGGCTTAAAAAACAGCCTTGACTTACAGATGCTGCAGATTGTTTTGTGTTTTTATCGCAGTCGGCTGCAGAGAGAGGGAGGAGAGCAACAGGAATGCAAACAAACATGCTGGAGAGACTGTATTTGCGGAGACGCACAGTTCCTTTTCAGAGTGCCGTTTAGCGAGGGAAGTAAAGATCATAAAACGCTAATGGCTCGCCGCGACTACCACAGGACGAATTGAACGCAGCTCTTCACCACAGCCCTACTATACAATCAAACGTGTTTGAAACGGTTAGCTTGATCAAATGTGCCGATGCATTAGTCATATACACAAACTTACATGGTTTCGGCCCTTCAGATTATGTGAGGCATAATGGGCACCATAAACAGCTCTGCTAGGGCACACGTGAGGTGAGATTGAAAGGATATCAAGCCACAGTTGTTTTTGTCCTCCGTTTAGCTACTGTTGTTGCCAGTGTTTCTCAATGGGAGCTCAGAGGCTTTAGCTGCCGAAGGCCGTAAAGCACGTGCGCGGTATGGCGTTTTCTACTCGCTGTCAACCAGACATACCTTAAAGTGTCGGTCCTTTGGGCACTGACATGTTTTTAGCTTGTTTGAATTTCAGTTAGGTTGGCTTAAATAGCCTTTAAAAGCGTCTTTGAGCAATGCGAGTCAACAGAGTAAATGCCCTGATTGTTACTTTATTCTACGAGCGGGTTTTGGATCGTGTTGAAACGTGTTAAAAGTGAATTTGTTGGTTTTCAGGGAAGCGCCTTGCAGCCCAGTTTGAAGAACTGCTGTCACATCCCCTGTGCGGGCAGCCCGTTGGACCATCCCATCAAAATAATCAACAAACTGCAACTGGACATTCGCCGCCACATCAGGAGATACTACAGTGTGAGTATTCAACGTCGTCTGCTGCTGGCTGTACGCCATCTCGCCCCCTACAGGTGTGGATGTTTAGGTTATTGGTATGGCTCCTTGAGCTCCTAATATGGGTTAATTTAAACTCAACCTTTTACATTCTGTTTGTTTATTTCATGTCTTTTTTTGAATTTCAGAGCGCTCCTTGAAAACAACCACTGCCCCCACCCGCCCACCCCCCCCCTCCCCGGATCAAAAGCGGGTTAAATTTATTTGGCTCTCTTTACAGTTTTGGAGATGCGACGGTCTGGGTTAATAACTTCTGTTAAATACTTGTTACATGTTAAATACATGTAAATACACATCTGTGTATAAAATTTCCCAGCTGAGGGTTTTTGATTGACAGGCGTAATCATTGACTGTGTTGAATACGCCGGGTCCAATCAAAACGATCGTGCCAGATTCTGGAACTGCCGGGAAGTTCTGGAATCTCGGGTGTGTTCCTGGAATGCTCGACATCACGGGCAACTCCAGGATTCTCTGGTCTGACTTGTAAGACAAAGTGTGGGGGTAAATTCTCCCCCAGTGCTGTGCAGAAATCAATTAGCGAACCGAATGTAGCAACCTGCCTCGCCAGGCTGGTGCCTGTACGTTCTTTTGTCAGTGTGTGTGAAACAGCTGCTGGTTGTGAATGCGACACCCTCCCCATCCAGTCCCGGCTTCAGTGGACACAGCTCAGCCTTCTCCTCCCACACTGGGAGCAATGAAGAGGCTGATATTGTGTAATTAAGGATTCCTTTCAGCTGACGGGAGAGCTCAAATAGAGTTGTTTGTTCGCACAGATAGAAGAAAGCCTGCCCGCGTGAGGGAGGGAGGACGCGCGGCTTACATGGTTACAGATTGGAAGTCCGCCGTGTTTGTCGAGTTTCCTGTGAACACCAGCGAGGCATTAATCACAAATGAAGTCACGGCCACCTCCACCTTCAGCCCAGCACTTTCACCAATAAAAACAGCCTTTAGAGAGACAAAGCAAATATGCTTTCCTCTTCTCTCCTTCATCCCTTCCCCCACCTTTTCCTCTGTCATTCTCACTGACTCCTGCGTCTTCTGCAAAATGAGAACGTGGCACCAACCCCCCCTCCGTATTTACCCCATTCTAATGTGGGTTGCCATGGCGTTTAACAAATTATCGCAATTGCATTTGTCTTGCCGTTCGCCCTTGGTGACTGGCTTGGGGATGTGGCCTCGTGATGT
>JAZGTI010012575.1:0-15596 GCA_036877585.1 Botia kubotai
GAACCAAACCCACAAGAAGAATGTTCTTCTAGGTTTCTTTTTATGGAACCAAAAACTAACCTTCTCACAACGTTCTTGCAACCATAAAGTCTTGGTAGGGACAATCTCTCTGGGATAGTCTGAACTTTCCAACGCGCATCAGGAACGGAGTTCTTTATGAATACGTTTAACTCTTGGCATGCAGAGTTCTCCAGCTTCTGCCTCCAGACATTACGGAACTAATTTGCATTTTGTGTTGCTGTTCGGAAAGCCGAGATCATAGAACTTCTGAAATTCCAAACCTGTTCAAAGCATTGCGCTTAAATGATGTACTTGTAGAGATAAACTTAAAATTAAAGCGTTCTGTGAGTCATTAATGCTTTGAAACACAGACTACAGCACGCACGACACGAGGAAATCCACAAGAAAATTCCACTTTGTGGAATTACAGCTGGGTTTCCCCACTGTGTGTGTTTGGAATAATTTAATGCTAACAGGTTAACAGACTCTATTTAAACAATGGGAAAACATTGTTGGTCGCAAGAAGTATTTCCAGGCCCTCAAAACATTTCCGTTCATGATCTAATGGCAAGCTGACACCTGCTAAACACGGTCAAGGGTCATTCCAGAATTTAAACTCCTGGTCAATGACAAAACTCGATTATTGCACCATCACCAGGGGACAAACAGACCTTCAAGGCTGTCCAGAATGTTCCGCGGCCCAGAGGATGATTGAATTAAGGCTTGAGTCACCTATTATCTAGATGACCAGAGACGGTTCTTCAGCGAGGAAATCTGTCTGGAGAACTTATTCACACCGATGCTGTTCCTGCGATCCATGTGTGCGCCTGACCTCGTAGATGGAAGTTATTTTGTTAAGTTAGTTTGCATGGTGATGGCTCTGCTGATCTATTCAAATTATATTTCGGATATGAAGCTTGTAAGCGCGCGGCTTGCTCGCAAAACCTGTAAAACCAACCACGTTATTGCATTCGGCTTTTTATTAATAAAGCCTGTGAAAACATTCGGTTCTCAACGAGACTTCAGAATTGCTGTGAAACGCACACAAAAAAATAAAGTGGAAACAAACGTAACTAGCCGGACGCGCTCAATTATGTGCGTTTGTTCACTTCAACAATAAGTCAGACTTCGACACAAATGTACGCACAGTCAAACCCGACCTTTCCAGGTTTTCCTTTGACAAAATGCATCCGCTGCCGTGGAGGCAAGGACAAAAATCGATGTCCATCAGGACGAATTCTCATCCCTGTCACCACTAATCAAAACCCGTTCAGCATTTCTCCTTGGGGTCCAGAATGACACAGACAGCGCTTTGATTGGACGGTCTGGCGACGGACAGAACTGGTCTGTGAATATCTTCTAAAACCGTCGGGCTGGGGGAAGGGGGGAGAATGATTACAATTCAACCTGCATGGAAAAGATCACAGCGAGTTGGGAATGCTACAACAGATGGAAAAGCAAGAATTCCTGCTTTTTTTTTTAAACAATAACTGTTATATTGTGCAGTTCAAGAAACGTACGGTCTATGTATCCGTTCAGAAAGAAAATTTGGTTGCTTGCTTGCCTTTTAAAAGCCGTAAGCACCTTTAAATGTTAAAGAAACCAATATACTGCTAAAAATAGCTTCGCTTCTTAACCTACCCCACAATACGGTAAGAATTGGACTTTGCTGAAAAAAAATATTCGCTTAATCCATGTAACTAGATCATGTGGGTTTGAAAGAGCTAGTCATGAAGCAGGCATATTTTTCAGCTTCAAAGGAAACCAAATAGGCCATTATCTTTCCGATTAACAAATGAAGAGTATCTGAACTCAGGGAACGTCTGCGATTCAGGGTGGCCTTTTTTTGCAGGTGGAATTGTTGCGTTCCAGGTCCATGTGCCAAATGAGGACAGCAAAGGGGGGAAAAAAACCAGTGCCTTCATTTGGCCAGGCCCGTTCTAGCAGTTTTGCCTTGTGGGAATACAGAGATAAATCCTAAAGTTGCACGAGATTGCATCTGATTGCATTTAAAGCAGCGCAGCACAGAGACTCCAGAGAGCAGCAGTGCAGCGAGGATTGTGTATGTCCGTATGCCTGGACCGTGGCTGGGAGGGTTGGGCTGACCCTGCTCTAGAAACCTGCAGCATCGCAATGGCTGCAGTGCAGATGTGGAGCTGCTTCATATTCACGACGCAGCGCCAGACGCGCAGTGCTCTCGGTGAGCATTGCTCGACAGTCTCGATGCGGGTCAAAGACAGAGAGATGGTTTCTTGGATTACTGCGATGGCCGGAAAACTTGTAATCTGGTTTTCTCGTCTGTGAACTCTGGGTTATGCATTTGACTGCACAGGTGCTGCGTTTTCCAGACTGTAGAACTAAAACTGATAGAGGAGAGCGTGAACTTTTCTGTTGAGGGTTCGAAAGCAGATGTTTCTGTATGCTTTACTGATATTTCTTCCCCAAACAATGATAAATATTGAATTAAACTGAATTTCTTTCGCATTTTCACAATTCTGAAGCGGCTTTATAGGAAATTACTTTGTCTCACAAACAGTTGAGAGATGGGAAAATACCACAAGAAGGGTCAAGCGTACGGTATAAAAGAAATTAAAAACAATAATATTACCATTATTGTTGAATAGTTAAGTAAATAAATTGTAAAATGTAAATAAAAATATTTAAAATTGAAAACAGTTTGAATTCATAATTATCATAATATAATTTGTAAAATAATGAGTTAAAATTAAAATTGTTGCCTAACTTGTCGAGAACCATTTTCACTCTTTTATCGTTATGCTAACGGAAACAAAAAACGGACGTCAACATCCAACAAAACACAGCGACGACGCTCCCATAACATCCTGTATCCCGGCCACCGCATCCCTCAAACGTGTCAGGACTGTTCAATTCCTGGAATATTTATGAACGAACGCTGCTCCGAGATTCTCCGATAAGGAAAGTATGAGTCATTTAAAACAGACAATGGTGCCACAAACACAGGGAGTCAAAAACAAACACGCATGCCGCTAGTTCACAGTTCTCTGTACTGTATATACAGAGCGAGGCCATCTGTGGCCTTATTTTGTCTAAATATAATGCTACTCAAGAAAAAACACACTTATTCTGTAGTGTGCTTAAGAGTGTGGCTAATAAAACAGGTGTCGAGTAAGAAGTAATTCTTAAAGGAAATGACCAACAGCCATTATGGCCCAAATATGCCCCGTGCAGTCCCAAACAGATGGCATTTTGGGAAATGAAACACTTCTATAACAAAAAAAACAGGTCACGAATTCGGTAATGACGGAATGTGCAACATATTAAATGTACACAAGCAGAGAAGCGCTACAATTGCTGCTTTATGTCTCAGTGTAAAAACCAAAATTCCATACATTAGCTTTATGTGTGCATGGGCTATTACGCCAGTCGACGCACACTGTAACGATATTGTCGCATGTTTTCGCGCAGCTACAGCGCAGCTGGCTAAACTGATGAAAAGAAGCCAGACGTCGCTGTCTGAACGTTTTCCTTTCAGACGCCGTCAATGATATAACGGTCGTCTATGTCGACGATTCTGCAATTCAGTGCAGTCCAACGAAGCGAATTCGCAACATTTTGAGAGCATGTTTATGTCACATCACCTCAAAATCAAAAGAAATATTTAATATAGTAATAATTTAATATAGAGTTTAGCAACAATTAATTTCGTAATTAAGAACCCCACTTTTATTTTTTCATTTACATCAAATTAATAATGTACAATATTTATTTATTAATAATCACTATGTGAAAAGTATTTACTATTATATATTACTAAAACATATATACATCTATACATATACAGTATCTATACATCAAAGGCTTTTGTAGTATTGTCTGTGATTTATACTGATTTAAATACAAAAACATGTAGTAAAATGAAATAATAATAACTACTGACAGTAAATAAATAAACACAGAAGCTAAAATTACATCGATGAGAATTTGAGGGTAAAATGTGCGTAACCGCCAAAAAATAATGCCACAATGCAAAAAATAAAATCGTTGTGGTCAGGCCTCGTTCAAAATAATTAAAAAACATACTTGACCTAATACCTTATTTTCTTGGGATGCAATATGAACACATTTTTGTGAAACTCGGCTAGTAAACACGTTTGGGGGGGAAACTGAACCCAATAATCTGAATACGTACACGCAGGGATGAGAACCAGCTATTCCCATGCTCACCATTTAGACGGAGGGCAACGGGCAGCGCAGAATGTTAAAGATTAACAGCCGCCCCGGCGACCTACAGCACAGTGATAAACAAGAGCTCCGTGCGGTCAGCTGACCGGCCCAACCCTTCCTTAGAAAGAGGGCGAGTGCGCGCGGGGGGTGTCACAATGCAAGCTCAAAAGAGGCCAGGGGTGGGGGGCGGCTGTTTCCGAGCAGGAGACTACAGCAGGGTAGGCGTGATAAAGCTATAAACAGCCGCACAGTTAGGGAGGAGAACGAGTCGAGATCAGAACGAGAAAGTTGCGAGCGTGTGTTCTCGCGGAGTAAAACAATTAGCAAAACACAGACCTCTTCATACGCCGCGTGACGGCTGATTAAACGCCACGGTTACCAAAACAACAAGAAATGATATAAACCAAATAAAAAGATTTTATACCTCTAATATTTCCCACTACAGTTTCTCAGTTTAACATCAGTGGTCCATGCAAACCTTCCAAGATGCTAGAGTATTCTGTGTGGTTGTCATAGCAATGCTATGTGGTTGCTAGGGCATTCTGGGTGGTTGTGAATAGCAATGCTATGTGATTGCAAGGGTGTTATGGGTGGTTGTCAGGGCATTGCTATGTGGTTGCTAGGGTAATCTGGGTGGTTGTCATAGCAATGCTATGTGGTTGCTAAGGTGTTATGGATGGTTGTCAGGGTATCTCTAGAGATTTCAAACTCTACTGCACAGAAACACACGGTGAAGAGGCTAAAAAAAAAAACAGCAACACAAAATGTGTCCAGTATTGACGCTTGTCTTGAGTAACTGGACAGACAGGACACATTTCGCTGTGTTCTGCACTTGGCTTTCACCACCAGCAGTTTGTGCCATGCCTGGCATTGTTAGCTCTCTACTTAGACCAATTAGTCGACTGGCAGGATGGCTCATTGTGGCACGTTGGCAGGACTTTAATGAAAACACACTCATTCCCAATTAAAGAAGGCCTGTTTTATTTCTGGGGCCTGATGAAGCAGGTCCCCACGGGCTCTGCTCACGGGCGTCCTCCTCCAGCGCCCGCGCAATAAACACATTGTGAGTCAAGAGATTTTTTCTGGTGGGCCAGAACAGCTTGCAGCGGGGGTCTCGTGAATTTAGCCCTGGATATGTAACGATAACATTTTATCGCACAAATGTTAAATGTAAATAATAGCTGTATGTCTTGCATTGATCATCTTTCTGAACGTTGACACATTTCCTTGCATCTGTTGTAGTCATAAAAGGTTAAAACAGTGGCTAAAGGTTTTCCCGTGGGAAACTGGAATGAGCGCAATGTGTGCCACACCAAATACCTCTTCAGTTTAGAGTCGGGGCAGTTAGCCTAAACAAGAGCAAGAGTCACACTGTGGCCTGCAGCAGGAATCAACCAGGGAAAAATTATTGATTTCTTTTTCCTGCTTGATTTGTGCAAAATTCCATAAAGTCGCCGACAGACCCACGTCAGTGCGGATATGCGCGTGTGAGAAGTACAGACATCAGTCAGTTATAGTATCGGTTTGGCGACTCACTGAATCAGTCTGAGAGATTCTCGACTTACTCATTAAACTTAAAACCATTACTTTGTAAGACTTCAAGCAAACTGAGGTTTTTCTATTATTTATGAAAATGTGCGTTTAAAGATATAAAACAAGCGTGTCATAACGTTCTACAAAATGTTTGTAAAATGTTCCCTTTTGTAAACATCATTAAATATTTATAAAAAAAACGTATCAGTTAATGATATTTTAAAAACAATGGCGTTTTTGTAGACTTGAATTCCTCCCAAATTAAATAAAAACAAAAATACTTAAAACAAGACTCTTTACATAAAAAAACACACAAATCTTGGCTCCTGGATGAACAGTTTGTTCAACTGTTTGAAAAACTGTTTGAGAAATCAACCGACGCCGTTCTTAAAAGTGTTCCCTCGTGAGATCATACTGTAAACAACGAAAAGAGACACAGACCGTCTAGCGAGAATTCCTAGAAAACGAGTAAACAAGTGAATTGAAAATCAGGCCAGTGAAAAACGCCGATTACAGATGTGCACAAAAAAAATCGACGTTCATTGAGCAGCTCACCGAACGACGACAGATCAACACAAATTCTATTCGACAAGCTGTTTAGAGAACAGCCAATGACGTGATCGTCCAAAGAGCCTCATTTAAATAAACTTCATTAACACCACGCGAAGGGAATCCTCGCACGCGCACGCTACACGCGCCACATGGTGTCAGCGAGCGCAAGAGGAGTGTTAATTTTTTTAATAAGATATGAACACCCAAAAATACTGTGAACCGCATGGCCTCCGTTTCGAGCGTTCTAAAAATACGTCGCCTACAAGCTCTGCCAAACGTTTCTGTACTTATTCCCCCGCCTATAGTGCAACTCATGAAGATGTTTACATGTTTTCTTGGAACGCCGGAGACCTGGCAGGGTTCTGGAGACTTAAATTGGGTAAGAAGAGTGTGTTCTTTTGGGTCTGACTCATAGTTCAGTGTGGAGTATGGCGTGGTGACAGAATCCCAAGATTTGCTTTTCCTAACTTGGCTGATTTAGGAGGGAAATCCCCCAGATTTACTGCGAGGCAATTCTCCTCCGCAGCTGTACCAACACGCCGGGCCAAGATCGGACCCTTCACACGAACCAGGTGCTCGGGTCCAGCGCTCTCCGATTTTAATCTGAATTCTTAAATGGAGCGAGGGAGCCATAAAACTAGCAGTCTACGCAACAGACCAGTCTGTGGCTGCTTCAACCACTAGTCATTAGGCTGGTTTGTCATCAGGCTCACCGACATGTTTTAAAGGTGCAAGGTGTGTACCTCAGACCTCGCTGAAGTGAACTAAACCGAGACCAAAAGATACAGATCTCGCTAACACAATAACATTTTGATAAGCGAGACTGTCATTCCGCGAGGGAGGGGCAGGACACTGGAAAGTCTGTGGTGGGCGGGGTTAGGATGCGACCCGGACCAAAGACTCTCCGAGCTGAGTCAGCGCTCCGTGTGGGACAACCCGCAGCTGGTTCTTGCTGGGGGAAGCCTCATGCTTTGATCAAAGGCCGTAATCAAAAACCGCCCGTCATCCATGGTCCAACATCCCATTAGAGACAATGCGAAGTGAGAGAGGACAAGCAAAAGCCATATTCAGAGGCCCGTTTATTCGTCCCTCGCCAGCTGGGAGGTTTTACAGACCAGGCGCCCAGATGTACCGCTGAGTGGAAACCAAGTCAACAACAAGTCAACAACAACAATGACCTGAGAAACACAAGTTATAGGGGAATATCTGACACGGACATGTTGCATTCGTTAATTACAAGCGCACAACGACATCCGCGCTTTAACAACTAGAACGGCTTGCGCCAAAACTCGTAAACATATTGCTTCATGTGGTCATGTGATCAGCCCGAGAGCCACAGCTTTGTAAACAGGAAACGCCATTTTAAGATACATGACGGTTAAACAACAGGTGAGTTACGACAGATCACATGATGTTCTGTATTACGTTGAACTGCTTAGGTTGTCGTTACAACGTCGGCCATGACATCATCACAATTCGTAACTAATCGAGTCTTTTATCTCAAAGTAGAGCGAGCGACTCAAACGCTTTCAAAGACCCTATCGGTTAACCACCACCTGTTAAGTTAACATCTAAACACGGTACAGGCGCATTCATTGAGTTAGTCAGTTAACATTTAATAAATTAGTCATGCAAACGCTGATTCCGTAAAAACTAACACTGCATTTGATAGCTGTAGCTTTTTTTTGAAGAAGGGAAAACATGGACTTCTAATCAGTCACTTCCATGGGATATCTGTGGAAAGTGGAAGAGCCACACAAAGGCAGGAAACAATTCCGAGTATTTTCTGTGCACTTCCGAATGAAGCCAGATTCCTCGTCGGTGTGGATTTTGGATGTTTTCTAGTAACGCGAACCTCTGGGAAACACTCGTCTGAACACACACAGTCCATCAGGAAACTCATCACACGCGCTTGCTTTTCAACACCGCTGCTTCACTGTTGCCTAGCAACCCTGAAAACACGAGCAACCCGCATGCCGTCGACCTCTCTTCAGTTATTAATATAACCCGAGAAATTTCCAGAGAAACCGTTTGCCAGTTCGCTCACGGGAGAGAACAGCAGAGAACAGCCTCTGCTGCACCTGATGCTACTCTACATTCCCCCAATCTGACTGATCACTTTTAACTTTTCACAGTAAAGATCAACTTTCTGAAAAATTTCAGTTCTGATAAAAAAAAAAACAAGTCTAAACACAGAAAAAGTGAAATGTATATCCTTTTTTGACACAAAAATGAAGCGTTTAAAGAAAAAATGTTTTTTATTTTGCATCAATACGTAATTTAACCGAACGTTTTTCACATGTTCTCATCAGAATAACAATTTAAAATACTGAACTGAAATTAAGTGGAACGGTTTCAGAACAGTTTGTCCCTCGTTTAGCTTTGATAACAGCTAGCGCCGACTGCCTATCTCGTGACCTTGTGTACGAAGGAATTAACATGGCCAATGTCAAAAATTTGTTTACATTTGATTAGTGACCTCGAAATCTTAAATACTTGATAATACTTAAATACCTGATAATATCTTTTTACTTCTAATTTCTTTTAAAAAAACAGTTTTTTTTTGGTTTAAATAAAATCTGGTCTCAGACGTTTGGACACCCACAACTGTTTTATATAGAATCAATAAAATTTAATTCATTCAATTTACAACGTCTTCAGCTACTTACAAACATCGAGATGAAAACAGACCGAACAAGCCACCCCTGAGAGCCAATCAGGTTAACCTCGTCGTATCTAATCTAGCCAATCAAAAACAAAAATAAAACCACGACACCGACTTCACAGATTGATTTCGCGCTGGTGACGCTACGTTTGCTCTCATTTAACAGTCAAACGTCACATGCAAACGCTTTCCGTTCGTTGCGTCCTCACGTTTACGGGCATGTCAGAAAACTTTCATTTGCAAACTGCCTCTGTGGCTTCCGAGTTTCCCTTTCCAAGGACGTTGAACAGCTGAGGGAAGGGAGGAGAGCCAGACAAGAGAGGGCGGTTTATCAGAGAAGTGTGTCAGTAATGCTAGGCAAACGCAGGGCGTAAAATGCTGCCATTGATGAGGAAGAGAGAGACTTTATCTCCCTCAGGGCTTCCTGTTTAGCTAATGAATGGAGGTTGGTAGTCGGCCGCAGATACACACACACACACACACACAGAATCATGGCACACGTACAGCTGCTAAAGCGATTCTTCCGAAATGGCTAATCCAATACAATCTGCGCCTCCTAATCACGCACGAACAAATGTGAAATGGATGTTTTCGGTTCGCGCTCTCTCTTGATCAAAACACGAGGAAGTCATTCACAGAAACAGCTCGTGGACGGCTATCTCCCCCCTCACAGACACCAAACACCGTCATCTGGCGATAAGGATACGCAAAGCCACATATTTACAAAAACTGACCCATTTCCTGCACAATTTGTTGACTAATAAGTCAATATAGATAGTCGTAAATAATTTGGCAGGTTCTAGAAGAAGAACTACACAATAAAACACAGTTTTTGTGAACTTTCTGTTGCTTCTCTATTTGTGACAATCAATTGTGAACGGCTGTCACAGTGCCTCACACTTCCTGTGTGAACAGTCAACATACTAACCATCACGCACACGCAACACACGCTTACCCTCACACACGCATGCAACACGACATAACCACAGGACACAAGTCAATACTGTCACTTCTGCTTTTTGTAAACAGTTGGTCACAAAATCCAACCGCGTTGGACACAAACGGTCGCGTACGCTGCGTGAGGCTTTGAGATCGAGAACAGGGCGATGCAGGGCTGACAGGATCTGTCCGAGTTCAAGCGGAGGGGTAACCGAACCTCTCTCACTCACTTGCACAGCCATCTTTGAGCGAGCGACCCCAGGATGCCACTGGTCAAAAAAACTCAAAACCAAAACTCTCATTATTAACAAAAAGAATTTAAAAATGTATAAACCCTAAACAGAATTGTAACACCTATTATGTAAAACTTTTATAACTCAATAATAACAACAACAATAATAATGATTAAATATGCAGTAAAATAAATTCATTTCATTATATATAAATACTCATGAAATAATTTTACTATAAAAACGACACATAATAATTCAAACGGCTTTATATTAATATGCAGTTTGAATGGTAAACACTGATTAATTGATTACGACATGACTCGATTATGTAAATCTCTTTATGTAAATCTCCGCTCAGAACTCTTTAATGTCATTACTCAAATTAAAACTTTGCATCGCACAGAACTGTTAACGGAGATGCGTCTCATGAGTCACTTTTTCCCCAAAAAAGTTCCAAAAACTGCTGCAAAAGAAACTGCTGTTTCCCGCTCTGGCGGAACGGACGAACCTCCAGCTGTTCGGCTGTGAAACGAGCATCTGGACAAGAGAGCAGTAAAACGGCTAGGAGCGACTCCTCATGAGCGCTTATCTGACATGCTGAGGACCTCAGTGAGAAGAGGTCGGACTGACCCGCTCTGAGATGGGCTTGGAAAGCCATTTCCTCTACCAGCAGATGAATGTTTGCTCCGGTGTAGTGATGCTAGAACCGATTCTTAGAACGACACCAGGAACGTTCCAGGTAAAATACAAGGAACAAAGTTAAACACTACAGAACTACAGCTGACTCGTGCTTTAGTTCCACAAAAACAAACTGTGTTGACAGAAAACTATTTACAACAAAAATGACACATTTTAATTGTTAGTACAAATTTTACCATCTTTAAAAAGTAGTTAACCACCTTTAAACGGTAACAAACAGGCAGTTTATCACTTTAACTGCGGTGGACTAGTATCGACACTAGATCAAATATTCAGCTAAACATTCTAGCTGATGTGAGGAATAATGAAGTGAGGGGGGGTGGCTGCTATGAAACCAAACAAAACCCAAACAGGAAGTGATGGACGACACTCAACAGCATCACTCATTCCTTGCACGTACCCTAACACCGTTTCCATAGCAACATAATGTGGGGCCCCTACAGCCAATGTTGAGGTGTTGTGAATACACACTACACTCTACATACTGTACTATGCCCTACATAACAGATCCGAGACCAGCACCCTTTACCCTACATACTATATCTGAAGTCTACCACCAACATCCTGTATACAATAACCTACCTACTATGGCCTACATAAAATACATTATGACTAGCACGCTATATCCAGCATGCTAACCCGTTCAACCTATATGTTATGCGCAGACCAAAATGGGCTGGTCTGGTATGTTGTTTTCAGGGCTGAATAAATCAGATCTTTTCTGCGCACTCAATCGGATGTGAAAAAAATTTCACATCTGCAGTCACACAAAAAAACTGAAATTTCTACTTTGGCCGTTTTTGAAATTGGTGTTCTAAATGGAACGTGGAACCCTTCACACTACGAGGACGACAGACAAGAATTCGACCCTTACGCAAGTCAAAGCCGTTTAGATTTAGGTTCAACAGATATGCAGAGATGTCCTTCAGATACGCCGACTTACACGATGCACATCGCAAGCAGACAAACTATCGCTTGTCCTTTTCTAAAGGTTCGATTTCTGCAGTTACACGTGTATAACTCGGTCACGGGCTTATCTGTCAGGGAGGGCCAGAAGATCAGAGAAACATCAGGAGATTTCCAGAGACTTTCAGCTGAGCCATGACGACGAGAAACTCTACTTCCTTGGACTCACTGAACCTTAAACTCAGTTACCAGCAAGCGTCTCTCCAAGATTTATTACTGGACACCAGCGCTTGCCAACATTTTCCTATGCATCTTTCCTGCTCGTTATTCCTGTTTTTAAAAGAGGAGCTAACAGCACTCAGAACTTTATATCATAATATTCAGACTTGTTTTCTACATAATTCATTTACCATTTTTTTTATAAATTGTATATATATTATATATAAAAATCTTGCTAAATACAGTTGGACCAAAATGTAGTGAGACTAGTAGTGAATTAGCATTTTCTAATAAAAAAAATGTGCATAATTTCATATAGTAAATAAGTTATATATTTTAGAATTGTAGATAATTGTATATAATATATATAATTTATATATTATTTTATAATAGCGCATTATAAGCACAACAATCCAAAGTTCATCCGTGAGAAAATTGGACCTTTCGTATAAAATCCACACGGTCAATGTCACGAATTTGCTTACGTTTGTTTAGAGACTTAAAACAGAAACATCACGCAGTTGGTTTGTCAAACAGAATTTGGAGTTTGAGAGTCCTCGTAGATTTCTTAGCTATTTTAAAATGTACGATTGTATGATTTTATACCACGCAAGAGAAGGAAACGTTTATTTAAACATATCAACAATACATCAATTTCCGATACAACTTTGTAACCAAACAAAAAGATTGACAATATATTTCTTGTGTTTTCATATAGTGTCTTTTCAATTCCAAAAACCACAATGCTTAAACAACAAAAACAGAGGCGTCTGTGGTAAAATTAGGATTTTGTACTACTAAACCATTTAGCTTCAGTTAACCAGGTTAAACGTAAGCAAGGTTAAATCACAGCGATTGATCCCAGGAGAAAACCAACTTGAAGTCCACAACGCGCGACTCTGACATCAGAGGAGGCAACAAAAAAAAGTGCAAACCCGCCACCGCTGAACTTTGACCTACAAATCTCGGTGTTGCGCAAGAGTGTGTTGTCGCCGGAACAGATCAACACTCACAATAACAGAACAGTGTGCAAGAGGAAGAGATATCACTTATCTCAAGAGAAGATCTGCCGTTTGTTGTCACTGCCTTTCAGTTTTAACGTTTATGGAGAAAAAGGAACTATTATAAGGACATTACTGTCTCTTTAAGAGTCTTGATTCCTTTTTAACAATGTTGTTTTGAAACGTTTTTATCGTTAAAATTTATCTATAGTACCGTTTCACTTACATAATTGTGATTCTTCAACAACAGGCGTTTTTGATTACTTATCACAAAAATAAAAACAAATTTTCAACTGTTTCTTTTATGTTAAAAAAAAGCATTACACAGAATATTTTATTGTATTCGTTTCTTTAAAATCATCCCAAACCCCAGAAATGTTCCCCTTTACTGAAGAATCACCCAAATGTTACCTGGGCAACGAGACATTAAAGGAGAGACTCTGCGTGTGTGTCTTGTTTTGTTATCATTAGCTAAGAGTCGTTAGAAAACAGCAGTTCAGGCGAACATCTGCAGGTCTGCTTCAAGTGCGCGATCTTTTTTTGGCTAGCTAAGAATAGAAAACGTCACTTACGAACGCACCTGCAGAGATTTTATCTTCGCACTGAACCGCGCGACTGCGTGGTACCATCTGAACATGAAACGCTTACTCTGCTGAGTCACAAAAACGTCTCGTTACAGTTATGAATGAATCAAGGACTCGCGCCTCGAATTTCTGGACATCGCTGACTCTTACATTTATTCATGTGGTGGGTTCTTTCATAATCGATTTAGCGCATAAAGAAATAATAGCTTGGCGTCGACATAAAACAGCATTTCAATTCCATACCAGCCGCTCTATGTAAACACCACTCGTAAGTGCACACTTTTTAGGGATTAGCTCCCACTCCGCATATTTCACTGGGACAGGAGAAAGTATTTTAACCTTTAACTGAAACCAAAGATGGAAAAACATATGCGCAAAAAAGATCCTTCTGGAAATATGTGCTAAAGAAAACCACACACCAAAACAGGGTGACGGCAGAAAACATTCCTTCTGCGACGCAAACTGTTTTCCCCTCTTATTATCTGCGGTATAACAGAATTCCTTACAGGAACAAGAAAACATGACGGTTGGGCTAAACAAGCAAACATGGACAGGTTGTGTTTATCTGGCAGCAGAGCCCGCATTTCTAACAGGATATGGAAACTCGATGTAGCATTACACACTCGCTCACCCTCAGCTCCTGCCCTTATACAGTGACATTGCATCATGATCCAGAAATGGGGTTGGCTTTGACATTAGGCCTGACAAAATGCTCGCCTATCACAGTCATGCATGCCTGCTGCCCTTTGAAGACCAGGGGACACCTTCTGGTCGCCAACGTGGACCTTTATTTGGAATAACGTCGGACTGTCAGAACGCCATTGGCCCTACTGAAGAACCTGACCTCATCGACATTTGAAGAACCTGACCTCATCAAATTCGACTACGTCAATCAAGAACGTGCAGAATTACGCATCGGTTGTCGGAACAACTTTCATTTTAACGTTTTGCTAACCAACTTATTGGTCGCTGGCTGACTAGCTGAGCATCCTGACTCACTGCTAACACTAATCGATTTCTCTGTGAGCTTCGAATCGAAGCGTTTTCGTCCACGCGGTGTAAAACGCTACAACTTCCTTCATGCTTATTTTAGCTCTTAATGGATTATTGATTCCGGAGGACGGACAGACGTATCGAGCGTATTTATTTAGTTTCCCTCCAAAACTAAAGAAAACATGAGGTGAACGTAAACAAAACGCTCGACCTGATTCAGGGTGTACGAGGTGTGAGGCGAACAGAGGGACACACTAAACCGCCCACCATCTCTCTCTCTCTCTCTGGCTCGCTCGCTCGCTCACTCACTGTTCATCTTTGTTATTGTAAGAAGCTTTGACTTGCAAATGAGTCAAGCTGTCACCTAAGACTTGTTTACTACAAGCAGCAGTTAATTAGCTGGCTGGGAGGCGGTGTTGCTAGCTGTATTAGGGCCGGATGATACAGCTCTGAAACTTATATCTTTAAAATATGCTGCATATGTAACGCGATACACACTTGAACTAAACGGCTAAGAAGCGCGAAGGTCGATGTTGATAAATGTTACGCTGTCAGTAAACTCGCCGGAAATATTTTGTGACTAATCTATATAACGGCCCTGCCCTGGTTGCTATGGTTACTGGGAGAGTTAGAGAGACAGAAAGGAGAGAGAGGGAGAAAGCACACATCGTATACAAACTATGTTAGGGCCAATTTAGAAGAACCTCCATCCACAAGCAACTACATTGCAAATTCTGTTTTCCTTAATTGACAAGACCACAGCGTAAAAACACATATGATGTTTTAATAAAAAAAAACACGATAATATTTCTTTCAAAGCAAAATCTCTGACAGTCTCACTATGTTTGCCTCACTTTAAAACTGCACTCTGTAACTTCCGCCTCTCTACCGCCATCTCTGTTCGAAACATAAAACTGCAGCATGTTGAAATCTGAAGACGCTAAACTGACTTTGCCTGGAAATCCGACACGACAGCTCAAACTTTAAACTATTATTATAAACGGTGTGAATCAGGGTAAGGAGATTGTGTTGCACATAGACTTGATAGTGGTTGTATTTTTTGCTC
>JAZGTI010012576.1:0-15595 GCA_036877585.1 Botia kubotai
GTGTAAACGAAGGGATATCTTTCGGCGTTCTAATATTGTTTACACACAACTATTGTACAACCGTTATATAGCCAGTTTGGTTATTTAGACCGTAGGGTCAGTATCGACAGAGATGATCCTTGTCGACTAGTAAATTCGGAAGCTAAGAGAATTATGTAGGTCAAGAATGAAAACAGGCGCATCTCTGGAAACGGTACCGTGGCCTAACATGACCTCAGTACTAAGAACATGAGCAATTTATTAATAACAAAATCATGTCATTTTCAGATTACAGTCCGAACACAGTACAGTCAAAAGCATCCTCAGATTTTAACTTATCAACGAATGCATACTCTAATAACGTTGTTATATAGCTTTTTAGGCCACGAACTGAGATACATTTGACCCTAAATGTTTTAACTTAAATGTGCTGACTTAATATTAATTTTCATTGATGTTTTCAGGTGTACTCGCACAAACATTACTCCGAGCTCGTTGTAAAATGAACACATTTATTGTAAATTTATTGTATTAAACACTCATGCATAACTCAGGTTTGTCGCTCTAGTATTTTGTTGAAGAGCTACCCTATAGTTTACAAACACTATATAACAAACAAACAAAATCAGACCTCACAACTTTGTAGGCGTGTTTATCATTATTGTTTACTAACTTCTTCTGACTTGTATTTCGTTTTGTACACCTCCTAGTTTTAAATAAACTTTTATCATTTATCCTTGGATGGAATACGCATACAGAGCTGTGAACCCTTGAATTTATCTCCGAGTATAATGAGCTATAATGAGAATTTTTTGTTTTCCGGTAAGGTTTTGTTGCCCTGCCACACATAATTCCTACAAGCGGCAATTAAGACGCGCGTGTTTAATCAACAGCACTGAGACTGACCTAGTTTGGATTCGTTTTCACAAGCAACGCAATACCAACAAAGACTGAAACTTTCTTAAATTGGCTTTTCTTAAAGTCGACGAAGAAAATCAAAAACAACAACAAAGTACTAGTGTAAAAAAAGTCAGGACACAATAGCTTTCATTTAAAGCAAGTGTGAAACAGATTTAATGACACTCAATAAAAGATGTAAATGATGGTAGTTCCTGATTGGCCAGGTTATGCTGTTAAGGAATAAAACCAACAAAATTGAAATATGAAAAAAAAATGAATGAACAAAAACCATGCGTTAAATGTAAAATTATACATTCAATTAAATATGTTTTAATTGCGCTCATTTAAAAATTAAAGGCGCATTTAAAATACAAATGCATGCATCAATAATCAATCTTTGGCGAAGATGTGTTTATAATAATAATAATAATAATAATACATATAATAATAATGTAAACAGTAAAGTCGTGTTATAGTTCCCTGCCACGTGAAGACAGGGTGATTGGCAGTGGCATTTCTGCTATTAGCCTATGGCTGCTCACTTTGCTCTACAGAACTGGGTAATATGCTAGGTGTTTTTTTTTTTTACAAACGTTTACAGCTTACAATAAATAAAATCGATTTTGCATAGAAATATCAGGCAGCTCCTTTCCCGACGACAGCTCAGCATCGTTCCCAGCAAAACACACAAACAGACCGATATGCTAATGCTTATGAAAACGTGATTTGGCCCGGCTTCGCAATAGGAGCTACGAAAACGGTATCCCTGTTATAAGGTTTTCATATAAGTCATATATCTCCATCAAACAGGCTGAAATACTTGCTGGCGTTTGAGAAATAAAAGTAAGGCGCGCTACCTCCATGATACACGACTGGCAGAGGCATAGGAAGCATGCATCTTCCAAGCAGATTATTCTCTTTATATACAGCCGGGAGAGGTACCGTCTTTCCGATATCGCCGAAATCGCCATTCGGTCCCTCCAGTTCAGTTGACAGTTGTCTTTTTAATTTATTCCGTCGATTCTGAAACCAAATTTTGACTTGAGTCTCGGTAAGCTGCAGGGAGTTCGCCAAGCACGCTCGCTCCGCGCTGCTTAGATAGCGTTTCATGTCAAACGTAGATTCCAGCTGGAAAATCTGTCTTTTGGAAAATATTGTGCGCGTTTTCTTCTTCGTCATCAGTTTACTCTTCTTGCTGCTGGTTTTCTGTTGCGCGTCGTCGCAGCTGTCCGTGCTGTCGCTGCGCGCGTCGACGGTTTTGAGTTCATCCACACCCGCATCTCCGTCTACTTTATCTAAAAAGCAGGCAGACGCTATTCATATCCGTTCAACAAGTACAACATATATATTGATGTGTAAATTAATGCATGCTCAAGCAACAGTATCTTACCAATGACATGCAATCTCGCATCCGAACCATCTTTGCGTGGTTCCTCGCTCTCTCCCGGTTGATGTAGACAGCTATCCCGACAGACCACGAGCGACGTCTTTGACTGACAGCTGTCAAAGGTTCTGGTACTCGGCTTGGAGCTGAGGATGTTGTCAATGGTGAACTTCAAAGAAGCGGGTCGACATGACGCGCCCTCTTTGCTCATATTCTCCGTTGGATGCGGGGTCCTGTCTTTCCGTATCTTTTTAGCCGTTTCATAAACTAACGTCTCGATTCTCCGAGCACCATCGCTCCACGACTCGCAGTGCTGCTGCTTTTGCCCAGAATGTTAGTCCACTGACCGGAAGAACACGAGTCTCCATCGTTTATTGGTCATGAGAATCAGACAGCACTGCGGCCAATAGCAGAGGAGGGTGGGAGCTAAAGCTCAGACCTATCCAGACATCTGGCACGCATACTTTTAATTGACGAGCTTCACTGCTTACTGTTTTAATGAGCGCTGTTACGAATAGGAAGATGATTCGGGTTTTTCAGTTTTTTTCCGACTGCTCTAAGCTCACTTGAGGAACTCTTGAGGTGTCAATTTGAGACGAAAGGGGGGGTCAAAGTGTAGCCGAGGCTATGAAATTAAAGTCATTTCAGTCGACTGTCAACTTTCAAATTACAGCAGCCGTATTATGATGTTCATTTAGCAGTCCAGTATTTTCAAAATATTTAATATGCTCATATTTAGGCATTTCAGTTTAGATAGAAATGCTTATAAATAAAGTACATTTAAGTTTTTGAACAAGTTTAATGGTGCAATGCGCTGCATACAATAACTGCTTTTATAATTCTTGTAATTCTTTTAATACAAAATAAATATACAGATTAGCCTTTAATAATTCATATAACAATTCAATAAAATTAGGCTACCTCTGGGCGCATTGAAAACACCAATAGGCCTATAACTGCAGTTATCAGTGACAATAATGTTACATATATAATATTGTAAATATGAATCAATATCCTGCATTCTTAGGATTTTAATGTTTTCTTAAGATTTTAGTTTTTCAGAGAATTTCAGTTACTCCAGAAATGAAGATAGATTTTTTCCCCTCCGAAGTCTCAGAAAGAAAACCTTTTAAAAGCTTTATAATCGCGTGTTAATAATAATTAAATAAGTTGAATGCTGTATTATTTTTCTCTCACAGTTAAATTTTTTTTTTACTGTTATGTATTTTTATACCGTTTTCAACGTTTGAATATTCCCTGAGGCTGACTTTTGGGAACCAGTATAAAATTTCTTTTCTTAATCTAATATTGTGTAAAACTGGTTTTAGGGTGTAGTAATGTAAATGGAGTGAACTCTACATATACCATTCAACACTTTTGATTTTGTGAATGATGCTTTGATGTATTATTTTTTTAGTTTTGTTTTAGCAATAGGCTAACTGACTGCAGATAAAATGGTTAAACCACAATGTACCTTTAACCAGTAGTCGTGTCGTACTGTTTTACGGCATTGTGCTGTATTGTGTATTATTTTGTTAATTGGTTTACTCATTAAGAGTTAAGTACCCCAAATAATTAGGACAACATCAGGTACTTGTGCGCATGAAATGCGCTGTTAAAACTTAACACGGTAAACATCTCAATTAAAACTTGCACATTTATCGTATGATGGTTTTAAATCCATTCACAGCAGAAATCCATACTTGCCATCACGTGATTCATTTATTTACTATACAAAGTATGTGAAAAACTGACAAAATTGGTGTTTTTGATTAAAAATATATTTGTAAAGCAAGTGCTGCCCTTATATTTATACACAGGCGAGGGCCTCATGCAAGGAAGAGTATATAATTGTAACAGACAACAGTGGCAATAAACAAACGTATGCCTTTGTTTTGTGACGTATAGTCATGATAAGTGTTGTCTTTGGATGCAGCAGACATCAGGACTAAAGTTTCCAGTAGGCAATTGATCAGTTATTGCACCATTCAAAATCAACTGGGCCAGAAAGCCTATTATTGTCACTGTGTCCATAACTTGAAATCAGACGAGGCCTGTCATTTGTGACGTCAGCAAATTCATTGAATGAGAAAAGGATGCCAATGGATAGTTAATTGAATTCGAGAAGCCCATGATAGGTGGTGAGACTTGGGACACGTTAAAACTGATTGTCGACATCGGTGTTTTGTCGTGGTACAAGATGGGCACCCGTACGATCCGTTGAGAACTGTGGTTGAAGTTAGCAGCCTCTAAATCTGCGGCTAGCTGTCTTTTCCATTTGTTTCGTCGGTTCTGGAACCAGATCTTCACCTGCGTCTCGGTCAGGTGCAGAGAGGCTGCGAGGCCTGCGCGCTCGGAGCTGCTCAGGTATCTCTTCATGTCGAAGGTTGATTCAAGCTGGAAGACTTGACTTCTGCTGAACACGGTTCGTGTCTTTTTTTTGCGCCCGGAGCAGAGCTCGGAAGTGTCAGGACCCGAACGCTCATCAAAGATGTGTCGTGCTTCACTCTCTTCGTCTAAACACTCGCTCGTTCTTCTGTCCGGGTCTCCATCAAGAAGCTCCAAGGCTACAGAATCCCTGTCGCTGGGGGCAGAGTGGCAATTTTCACTGAAATTGCGCGTTTGCTGTCTTGGACCTAAACAGTAAATAAAATGATGTTACATGTGTTTAAGACTAACTTCGAAATAAAAATGTAATACAGTGTTGATTAAATGAATTTGTCTACCATGCAGTAAGTCTTTCCGTTCTAGCATGTAGCGTCTTTGAGCTGTCATACCATTTTGTGAATTGCGACTTTAAGCCAACTCTCTTTGGCTTTCGTAGCTTTACATAGTTAACTAATCAGACAAACCAAACGCACCCATAACCCTTTAACGTGTTTGGAAAGTCTTTTATTTCTGCTCGACTGCTTTGAGGAACACTTGGGAGCACACTAGAACTTCTTACGTTGGGCTTTATTGGGCTTTAGGCTTATGTGGACCAACAAGCATCATTATTGTTTTTGTAGACTAATATAATTATTTAATTTGTAAAATTCCTCATTCTTTCTCGCTATAGAAAGGAGCTACAAAAAGTCAGCCTGTTCTGTCATTTAACCCTTTTGGAACACACATTCTCTAAATTAATTTTCATTTCATATGACTGGATTTTAACATCGAACGGTTTTCACCAATAAACTAGTCGTCACTTACTTTCTGATCGTTGTGCAGCGCTTAAGTTGAAAGTTTGCCGTTCATACCAGTCCAGAGGTGACTGTGTGCTCCGACACGTCTCTGTCTTTAAGCCCTTGTTAGATTGTCTGCATATTTCATTCTGATGCGCCTTAATGCTGCCCACGAGGAGTGTCTCTCGTTTACTCTCCGTGCCAGCGTTATCCTTTATGGGACTGGCAGGCGGCTCTGTCCTGCAACAGCCAAGTAAATTCTCGATGAAGAACGACGAGCCCCTAGATGTGGGCGAAGTATGTCTTTGTGGGTTTCTGTCGTGCATTTCTCTTGCAAAAAGTACCGCAATGCTAATGCTATTTACGCAAAAAGTAACGAATCCCTTCCCTCCTGAGTTCCAATCTCAACCATCTCTGTGGTGTGATTAAATCCGCCGTGAGTTCAAGACGCAAGCACTGACAGACTAGCAACGGTAGTAAGAACGAATCGTTTAACAAGCCGAGGGTATTCTGCTATTGGTCGATCAAAATAGCAAAGAGTGATGAAAGTGTTTTACTGGCCTTGAATTCGCCTTAGCTTCTGAGCGTGCCTCAGGGTCGGTGGAAGACCTTTACCGAAGGCTTTATTTGGGTCAGTTAGGAGCAAATCAAAATACAGATAGTGTTTCCTCGCGTCGAGTCATCTGGGCATCCAGTAGAATAGGATGCTGCACCGTCTATTGGTCGGACGGGTCGCTACATCACAGCGACGTTAAAGCACAGGGAACACCACCAATAAGACAGTCTTCCTTGGGGTGTCCCAGAATACCGGGTTGGTTAAAGCGTTATATTAAGTGAAATAGTTAAATCATTAAAAAAATCTGGATTTAGTTGGAATTCATGGTCTGGAAAATACAAAGCTATATAGGTTAGCCTTAATAGGCTACGTTTAGTTACTGACCCATGGAATTCGTTGTAATTTTAAAAAATATATATTTTTTAACGACAAATCATAATAAATACGTCCTGGCCTATTTAGACCTATTTAAATCCATTGTTACAGCTTTGTTATCCTGCTTACATGCGAGCCTGTTTTTTCCTTTTTGCTTTCCAAAGTCCCATGACATTTGTAAGCAAGCACGTGCCATATTAATGAAATAAAATAGAACGTACCAACAATGACAATTTTTTAAAGACAAGAACATTTAATACAAGTCACAATATAGCATGAAATATTAATATCGAAGTTTCAACGACTTTACAAAGCAATAAACCATGAACTGCACTTTTAATGAACTCATTGTTAAAAGTAAAATAAAAACGCTAACAGAAGTAACTGTATGTACTACAGTTTAAAAAGTATTACAAAAATTACAAAAATAACTTGCATTGATATAACCTCATGTATTCGGGTTCGTTCGGTGATAATAAGTAATTTACTTTAACTTGTTTAAGAAAACAAGAGAATTGAGACGTTATTGCATGAAACATTTGATAAATATTGTTACAGTGTAGGTCAGTCTGTGAGTAGCTGTACGCATTATCCACGTTTAAAAATTTCACCAAATAACAAAATGTAAATTTTCCAAAGTTTTAAGTAGCTATTTTTTTCCATTTCGTTAAGATATAGGTATGATGGTTCTCTCTGTGATATCATCTTAAATACTACTAGAAAATGTCATGTTGTTCTGACCTAAACAAAACCATGACAAATACTTAAAATTGCGTAAAATTGTAAACTGCCTATAATTCTTCTTAAAAATGTTTTGTGTTAGTCATATGAATAGAAACGCATTTACTTTAATACACATAACTACTGTTAACAACATTATTTAGACTGTTAACATAAGTACAAAGACAAACGATGCATGTATTTGCAAAATAAGTATATAGTCTTTCTCTTGACGTGTTTGTTTTAAATAGTCTGCGATCTGTTTTTAGAAAATGGTAACAATAATTATATATAAAAACAACATGTCAACGTTTCCAAAATTTCATTTTACATTGTTACGTTTCAGTGAATATTTGAACCAATCTTAATTTCGTTGCCTTTTTATCGCTGAGACCTCACATTTTCCTTTTAACAACACTGTGCTTTACTCACTTTGACGAGACAAACGTATTTAAAATGTTTTTTATGTATTTTTAAGAACCTACCTTTATTAATTCATCCTAAAGCTGTAATCGTTGTCATGGCAGCGTCTTATATTTTCGTTCTCTTTTGAAAACAAAAATAGAGAAATAAAAACTCAATTTTGTAACAAAAAATAAAAGTTCCTCAAAGGCTAGTGAAATAAATGATAACGTCCCTCTCTGTTATGTGTATTGTCATTATTGCACGAGTTGTTTTCTTTTTAAGTTGTTATTTATTTTTGCAATATATTTTTGCCTGAAATTGCAGTACTAGTCTTGTCAAATGCAATCTATGCCAAGCGGAAAATTTAATTTTACAAGGCTACAAAGTCTTACAGAGGCTGAAGATTTTGTGGCAGGTAATATGCTTTAACTAGAGTTTGGTGTCCTGCAACAGGCAGGCAAAGCAACAGATCAAGAACACTTATTGTTATCATATGGTCTTAAAGTTTAAAAATCCTTACAATGCAAATAAAAAGTTTTAAATGTTCTCTGCTGGCATTGATAACTCATTGACTGAGGTTTTGATGGCTTGACCGTGGTTCACTTTCTTCCCTCCTCATCTTTATTCTTTATCTTTGACAGAGAGAGAACAGGAGAGATTATTTAGCTCATATTACTGTGTGTACTTCAGCACTCTCTCTGATATGGCACCCAGTCCGACCCCCTGTATGTGTGGGCAGACAGCCCCTGCCCTCGTGGGCATGTAACCCCACTGATTCTTATCCAGACTGGCATGGCCTTTTCACACTGCTGACCAGTATTCAGACCTTTAATGCTCTCTCTCTCTCTTTCTTTCTCTCTTACTTTCTCTCTCTGAACACACATTATTTCTCTTCCATTTATTTAACTACCCTTTGCCCTCTTTGTGTTTCTCTATATGTCACAATTCTATTCCTTCACATGGATTCATCCCTCCCCCAATTTGTCTTCTTATGATGTTGGTATTCTTATACAATATGTCTTAACAGCAATACTACGATATAAACATTTCCCTCGTGGAAAACGAAAACCAGGTCAAAAGATCAGAATCGAGTGAGAAGAGATAAATGTATTTTGTCCTCTGTTTGTTAAGCTGCTTGTGTCTTCTCCTCTAGGCATGTTGTGATAGCTCAGTCTAAGCTCTGTTCAGGGGCATATAGTACTTTATGAAGAGAAAGTATTAAAAGACAGATCAGCACATGACCCAGTTCAGCTTGATTCTCTCTCAACCTGTCACCCAGTGGCATCTTGGGTCATAGGGTGAAAGACAGTGAAATAGCAACTGTGGTGCTTTATCTCAGTTTGACTGCTCTAGTAATGCATTATGCAGGCGATTATAACTACATAGTGATTCCCTCTGCTCCACCCACAATTACAGGTGGCAGTCAACTATGTAAAAAATGTACATTTTGCAAACGCATTCGCTTTATCAACAGCATAGATTGCGTTTCAGACATTCTTAGTAAGCACAAAACCAAAGGAGAACGCTCAAAAAATACAGAACCTTCGAGTCATTTGTTACTCTGCTTACTAGTGCATAACACACCTCAGGCTGTTGAGTGTGTTAGTATAAACACGCGACATGAGGTGTGTGTGTTCACCGGCCCTGAATAATGGAACCTCTGTGATACAACGTGAAACAGCTTCTATTGACAGCATTTACTGCAGTTAACGTTCCAGCACGGACCTTGAGACGCCAGCACAAGAGAATAAAGGCAGGTTAGTTCCTGTCTCGGTTCATCACAAACCTACAGTACAGTGGCCCTTTATATGTACTGCAATTCACTGGATGCCTTACCATAAAATATCAAAGAAAAAACTGCTTAAAAATCCACTTGTGGTTCTACACGCTGTAGAACTTTTTTTGTAGGAAACATATAGAGTTCATTTATTTATATATTCATTTACAAGAAGGTATTACAAACCAATTGTGGTAGCACCATATAGTTCCCTTATATAACTACTTATATATTTACTTACTACACTGTAAAATGCAACTGCAATCGCATTGAAATCTCGACGCCTTGAGAGTTATTGGCTCTCATCAGAAGTATCAACCAAGTTAAGCTTTCAGGTCACTGCAGGAGTCTTACATAGTCTGTATTTGGGGTGATGCTATGCTGTGATGTTTGTGCATAGGTTCGGTCAGACATGACTTTTCTATGATCACTAAGGACTGTTTTGCTGTTTCCCATAAGAGACAGTAGAAGGGTCCAGGTTCACCCCGTTATGCTTATGTTGCCGAGACCCTTCATTTGACCCATTAAGCTCTGCATTGACATCAGACACATTTGAGGTCCTTGCTTCCCGCCCTCGCTCTTTAGTGTGCGGTCAGCCCGAATGCCCTCATGGTCTCTGCGGCCTGAATCAGGGTTGAGTCGCCACCATGAAATTGGATTTGATATATGGGCGGAGACACGGCGTAAGTTTTGCTGCAGTCTGTGTTATTGACTTGCCTTTGTGGTTAATACAACAATCAGTTTGCCGTTTTCCAAACCAGAAAGTTGAGGAAGAACTCGGGCCATAAAGCAGCACACACCAAAAATTCACGCTTTGTTGTAATTATAAAGCACGAGTCATCGTGTTGATTAAATGATCATAACTCCTGGGAATAAAAAAGGAAATTATGTTTGCATTACGTTTACTTGTGAAATGTGTGTGGCGTTTTTGTAGTCTTGTAAAATGTTGATTTTTCCAAATAAACAGAAGTACATTTGCCTTTAGTCCTAAATACATCTCATCAATCTTTTCATCTCTTTATGAGGCACTGGTATACTGGTATACTGGTATATGTTCATCTGCATTAGTTGGACGCATCTTTTGTGATTCAGTGAGAGTAGGTCATTTATTAGGAATTGTGTGCTGGGGGCATGTTACTCATGGTAAGTCATAGTTCTAGTTTATACTTACAAAAGGTTAGAATTATATTCATTCTTCTTAAACAGATAGGCATGTGTATGTGTATGTGTGTGTAAGTATATGTATGTGTTCAATGTGGTCAACTGCAGTATAGTAAAATGGTTTAGTGTTACCTTAACTTAATAATATGCAAATAAATGATGAAAAATGAAGTTAGGTCAAATATCATTTGTTTGCAGATGCCACTTGGTTTGATATTTATGTGATGTATTGAAATAAAAAAACATTTTTACGTGTGGTTTAGGCGTCCACATTTTTTTGTACAATAACATTTGTGTTTGTACACTTATTAGGATTTTTTGTATTTTTTCTAAAAAAGTAAAACCTACTTACTTTAATAAAACTTTGTTATAATAGTAGAGTTAAAGTTTTTTTGAAGAGGAACATAAATAGCTTTATAATGCAAGATTTTTATCATTCTTTTAGCTTGTTCGGCTGAAAATGTCATGCGATTATCTTTATCAGCTGGAGGTTTTTAATGAAGAATGTCTGTTTGTTTAACCTCTTCATGCTACGTTGGCCCCTGTCAACCCCGACTTGTCACGCTGACACGAGAGGTGAAAATGTTTTTAAATGCAGTTTCATGCAAATTAAACGACAAACTTCATCTGCCGAAAGGCTCAGCAAGGTGACACAAAGAGTTTATTCAGAAATAAAGCAAAAACAAACAACAGAAAATGCATTGTTTAAAGTTTATTTTGATCATAGAATTTAAGACATTTCTTAAATTGTTCAGCATGGGGTGTTTATTTTGTCTGTAATGTTTAAAATATTTACAATTAGGAACAGTCTTTGACAAAAAATGGCCTAAATATAGTGAAACAGTAAATTTCACATTTGAAGTGTCGCCTCACTATTTTAAAGACTCATAAATCAGCCAAATTATGTGTTTCTTTAATAGTAAATATATCAGCAGGTTTTCATGAGTGTTAAATGTACTGGTAGGGTTGGGGTATAGTAAATATCATAATGGTAACATGAAAATAGGGTCACACTAATAAAAAGTGTATATGTGGGTAAATGTATAACGATGTAAACTATTCCTTCCTCATAAACCAAATGTTTGAAAAACATACAACATTTTTTGTTTTTAGTAAAAAATGACAAAAGTTTACTTTGAAAGTTAGGTTCAAAGGTGGGGTTAGAGGGAGGGGGTAGAATATACAATTAGCTTAGTATAAAAACCATTATGCTTATGGAGAGCCCCCCTAAATCACATATGCAAGTGTGTGTATTAGAGAGAGAGAACAACCCAACATTCTTTTTTTTACTCATTCAAGAATCTGTACATACAAATAAACATTTGTCTTAACAGCTATAAAATAAACCACATCTACACTCACTGAAATTATTATAAAATATTTATTGAGGATGTCACCCGGATTGTTCCCAAAGCGCTGTAAGACCCGATTTTCTGCATGTGTCATTTTTTATGTTTGATTTACTTTCTCAAGCTCAGATTTTTGAGTTCATCTTCTCCACTGATTTTATTTCATCTGACAATTGACTGGTTGTTGCACGGGGCGATGCAGCACATGCTTTACTGCGCTCCTGCCGGATGGAAGGATCGCGTGAGAAACATGGAGAGGGAAAGCGAGGAAGCTAAGGTTGTGATTGGAAAAAAGTGCCTTTGTAAGCAAACTGCCCTCAAGGTCATATCTGCAGCTTTCACGGCTAATTACCTTATAGCAATTTACTGCTTACTGTCTTGTTCTCATAATCACATGACACAATCTGCCATTAAACATTCTTTGACGGATGATACTTCTCCCAGCACGTTATTCAAGTCGATGTTCATATGCTACAGTTCTAGAGGAAAACTCTTTGTGCCTGCCAAAAAGGTCACCGTGCAGAAATGTATGGAGGCTACAAACTCTTGGATTGATTGGTCACATCAGTGGCTTTGAGGTTTCCAAGACCAGGGCTGGAGCCGAGAGATCAGTATTGACTAATACGTTACATCTTTCTTTAGAAGATAAAGGGAACCACTTGTCAAGAGGGATCCTCTATCAGCTGCCAAGGTTAAAACTAATGGGTGACTTTATTCAGAAAGACAGACAAAACAACATTACCTCATTCTAATAGGGAACCTAATGGTGAATCAGTATAATTAATATAGAGTGAGCCATTCATCCCTCCATCTCTGTTTCTTGGGGATGGATTGCTCATGCCTGGCCAGGCTGGCTGTGAGTCTGTTTTGGGGAGCGGTGATTAAAGATGGATGTGGGGAGCAGAGGCAGGGCTCAGTTAACAGAAAGCGACAGGAAAGATGAAAGGCGGTGGTATTAATGCATTGCCCAGAGGAGAGGAGCCCGGCCTGGAGACGCTTGTTTTTCACTCTGTTGTCACGCAAGTTTCCTGCCCCGCCCAGCTCGGACGCTAAGAGGCCACTCCCCCTTGCTCTCTCTCTCTCTCTCTCTCTCTCACTGCATGTCGATCACACAATCTCTGCTTTTTGCTCATTTTCTTCTGCTCTGTTTCTTGTTTCTTTCTTCTATGTGCTATCAGCCTCTCTTCATTTACACATTATATACACACCTGCCTACTATATTTTTCTCTGTATACACATCTATTTATCTATGTATCTATTTATCTATCTATCTATCTATCTATCTATCCATCTGTTTTTTATATACATCTGTCTCTGTTTATATACACATATCTGTCTATGTACTTGTCTCTGTCTGTCTGTATTTTTGTTCCTATGCGTCTGTATGTGAGCTTTACCTTGTCAGTGTTTACATTTAGTGCCCTCACTAGATCTACTTTCTGTACTGACGCATTTTGTGAGGAGAATGTTCTTTTTTTGGCCCTCTGTCCAGGTCAGGCAGTTAAAATAACTGTTTAAAGGAGCTTTAGGTGCTTTTAATTAATTGATGAAGTTGTCAATCTCTGGCAACAGGTACATGAGACTTGCAGAATGCTTTTAAGAACAAAAATAACAACAGAAAAGGTCTGATACTCCCATTGTAGCCCGTTAAGGTTTAATTATTTCATTTTGGGCAGAAAATGCTGATTTAGAAAAACAGGCTTTTCTGAAGCTGATGTGGGTTCAGTAGTAAAGTGTTCCTGTAATAAACAAATATAACAAAATAAAATAAAAAGTGAACAGAAAAATTACATCATCAAAAATAATAGATCTGCAATTATGATTATTATATTATTAAAGCTGATTTGTAAGTAATGTAAATATTATAATAATATAATATTTGAATCAGGACTATTACTATTTTCAAAATTAATATTTATATTTTTTCAAAAAATATTTGTCAGGACAGTGTTTAATCAAACTTAGCATTGTCAGTATTGTCAGTTCTCTGACATTGACATTAACACTAAAGGTAAATCACATTGTGTAAAATAGTTTTGTGGATAATGGTTTGGTCAGGGATGACAAAGTTTTACCTCATATCAAACATATTTTAGAAACACCATATATTCCTATTCATATAGTCCCATTACATCAAACATGCCTCATCATTAAATTGTATTTTTTGGGGTTTACATGAATTAAGGAATTGAGATTTACTTTACAAATAAAGTGTTACTTAAGATTTTACTTTACCAATTTACATTACATTCTGAAATTCAGTAATTCAAGAACTGTATTAAAAATATCTTTTTTTCTTATAGTTTGCCTTGTAATTTATAAAATTTTCCCTTTTCTATATTTCCTTCATAGCCTTCACATGCATCATCAAATTTAAAACATTAAAACAACAGATTAAAACATATAAAAACTATTTAAAAATAATGACAAATAAAAAAAAAAAATCACTTTAAAATGCTTGATATGCTTTTTACTCTGGTTCTGTTCAGATGGAAATATAGCCTAAATCTTAAAGGGTGCGTTTTATTTTTTTAAACATTAAAATTGTTTAAGGTGAATTTGTGGGCATGGTGCCTAGCTCAAATTTTAATGATTACAAATATAGTAGGTGCTTGTCTATATGTTTACTGTAATTTTAGTGTGATCTGTTCAATGTATGTTTCATCATCCTATAATTCAAATACAGCTGTTCTGTTTTCCTTTACAGACAGATATTCCAGTTTTAAGAGATAAATCTGATCTTAGATTTGAGTGTTGTCATTAGTTAAACAGGCTGGTATCTTTCAAGCTCTCTGGTTTTGGGCTGGTACAGGGTCACTATGATGTATAAATGTTGTAATCTGTTTCCTCAGTGTGACCTGCTTGTCTGGGGTCACTAAACATTTTTCTTTTCTCCTGCAACAGCAGATGATGAGTGTAAAAATGTTTAATGGCAGAATCCCACCTGCTCAGGAATCCTTAAATTTGTCATATAACTGGGAATTAAAGTAGCTAATATTCTGATGTAGATTTGTTTGTTATTCTGTTTTTTTTTTAAACGAGGAACCGGTGAGAAGATCAGAGATAGAGATAGAGGTGAAGTCTTCCATTGTTTCTGCAAACCAGTAAAGTTGTTTTTTGTTATAGATTATTTGATATAGGTTTGAAAATGTAGAGCAATATTTTCATGTGATAAAATTTAGACCGGTAAAGTAAATGTGTTCATGAGTCTTTTTTGTAACACATTTGTGACAGATGTGACTTTTTAATAAAGCAGTTAGACCAAAAACTTGTATTTATCACAGAGGCATTCAAACATATAATTATACAACCTACTTTGCTAATAATAAAAATAATCAGTTAGATGTGCATACATTTAAAAATAAATAAATTTAGAATTCTAATTTAATTAGAATTATTAAAGCTAATAATTTTGTTTATGGTTTTGTGCATTATTAGTAACATTATTTTAACCATAGATGTCTGGAAGCTGTTAAGGTGCACATTTAAAAAGCACATATTGCAAAAACCCCAGAAATTATTATAATTAATCCTGTTTGTACTTGCATACATACACACTTGTGTGTAGACTCACAAGTTCCTTTAGTGTGTGTCTTTGCAGTATTTTACAGAAAACTTCAGGTAGGTGAGATACAAACACACATTATGTAATCCACATTGTCTGTTTTGGTTTTATCGTCTAGGTCTATTACAACATTATTTGCTGTATGTTTAAGACTCATATATTATTGGTCTTTGAATTGATTTAATAATTTTTACGCACTTTACCTTGTTAGAACTAAATGTGGATTATAGTTGTATTGTGCTGTTGTTGCCAGCAGGTGG
>JAZGTI010012577.1:0-15594 GCA_036877585.1 Botia kubotai
TGTAGACTTGAATAAATGCCCATTTATTGCGCAATTTATTATGCTTTGTTGCACATTGTTTTAGATTTCAGACAGGAGGTTCAGATCTATGGCAACAAACACAAGAGGAGCATTTTCACACAGTTCAATATGTCTATATTTACAGTGAGCAAACATGTGACTCATTGTATAGTGGGCTAAGGAGCAATAGAGCAACGTTATGTAACGTCACCAAGCACAGGCTTTCTGAATACATTGCTTTGAATGTTAGCCTTGTGTTTTCAAAACAAGCATAACACACATATGTTGACACTTGATGAGATGATCAGAATCATACCTGCCATGGAGGAGACATTGATGACAACACCTCCTTCCTTTCCATACTCCTTACTCATGTGTTCCAGGGCTAAATATGTTCCCTTTATGACAGACGTCTGTGTAGGAGAACAGTTATAGGAACTCATTATGTAGTTTACAGATGGCTTCACGTTTAGTTTTCTATTGAGATTGTGTTGATACTGGTCTGCTATTATGAACGTACACACATAAACATACAGAGTCGAGTGATTTATCCTGTTTTCTGTGAGTCTAGCAACAAATTTCAAATTCCTTAACTCCAGAGAGGATAAATAATGATAGATATCTGTATTTTCAGACAGCGTATATGTACATGTGCTTGTAATAGTGCTTTGTCAACTTCATGTGCATGTTGTGAAATCTGTTGGATCAAAAGCAGGGGGTGGAGAATTTTTTGTGAACTTGTAACTCCTATGTTGAAGTGTGGTTGAATGTTGCGCCTGGAGGCACAAAACATGAAGTGATACACACTTACCTGTGTCAGTCGTGAAACACTATCAATAAAACTCGTTTTAAGTGTAAACAAAGCTTAGGTTTAATTTTACATGACCTAATTAAAAACGACTTTAGCTCACCAAATTTACTTCAATGGTCTTCTCCCAGTTTTTCTCATTGTTGATCCCAGCGTTATTGATGACAATATCCAATCGACCAAACTTCTCGACTGTGTTTTGAAAGGCTTCTAAAATAAGTAAAAGGTTAAACGCAGTTTAGTTTTTACAGCTTAGTATTAATAAGCGCATGATATCATAATTCCACGTTTTGATATTAATTATTAATAACAATGAACAATGTTCGCGTTAGGGCCGCTGTGGCAGCAGTACAAGTGGCTGTGTATCAAAACCGAGTGAGTTGTCCGAGTAGACAGCTTACTAGACTTCCAGCCAAGTGTCAGCCTGTATGTGCTCTAACCTAACTTGCAGCTGCAACATTCCACAAAGAAAACGTTTAATTAATCTCTACAGTACGTGCGTCGTTAAAAACAAGTTTTACAGGAATGTCTTATCTTCTCACCACCGATTGTTAAGGTAGTCTTTGAACGCGTATTGAAGCTGATAAAAGAGCAAATCATCAGACTGTGTTTAAACTTAAAAACCACGCGCATTCCAGTGCTGGCCTGAGGCACTATGAATCTCTATAGTGTGACCTGAATACCTTCTCAAACAATTAGGCTCTGTTCAGGAAGAAAGATGCGCTGCGCTTACAGGTGCGCAAAACATGAAGAACAATATAAAGCGAAATGATACAGGTTTAAGGAATAGATCTCATCCTATGCCACGTCACAGAGGATTATACGTGCCCTAATGCTATGAAGATGTTAAGAAAAGTATGAAGAGAGAGTTTAAACAATAGTTTTACCTTTGAGTTTCCCCGCGTCCGTAACGTCACACTGGATAAAAATACAGCTGTCCTCTCCGTACTGTCTAACCAGATCACTTTTGCATTCTTCGCCCACAGATTCGTTCAGGTCTACCAGTGCAACCTGAATTGAGAAAGTGCACAGAAATTAACACTGCGATACCAAAAGAACACCCAAAAGAAAAATAAATGGCTAAATAAATGCGTAACAAATAAAATGCGTTGAAGCCGGTAGCTAAAATGGTTCGTCTTAGAAAGATTTCTCCAATAATGAATGAATAAATCCAATAAAATATCGACAGCGACAAAAAATAACCTTTGCTCCGTTCTCCAGGAGGGCTTCAGCGGCGGCTCTTCCGATGCCCTGCGCCCCGCCGGTGACCAGAGCCACTTTTCCGTCGAGACTCATGCTGCACACCTCAGAGCGCACAGCTCGCTGCTTTATGTAAGCCGGTGCATTCGCAGTCAAAAGGGGGCGTGTAGATCAACACTAAAGTAAACTCGGACAGCCAAGTGTCATCTTACAACTATCATTTACACTCAAGAGATCACCGCACACATTTGTAAGCGTTCCACATTTTGTTCCGCGATGCCCTTGGCTACAGTGTAATATACAAGTACCCACACGTGAAGCGATTGAATAACGCACCAAAATACACATTATTTATGCATATATGATCATCTTTATTTTCAGTCCTTCTCAGATAGAGCTTCGTTAGTCCTACGAAAAGGATGGTCACACTTTACATTAGAGAATTCATGTTAAAGTACTGAGTAATATAAATAAACATACAAGCTACTTATAGAGTTCGCTACTTAAAAGTATACTTCGCTAGTGTTATGCCTGTTTTAAATGAATTACATTTATAACATGGACACTGTAACATAAAGTGTGATCAGACGCGTTTACATATGTACTCGGATGAACACCAGTTCTCTTTTTTTATATTAGTAAGAACATTTTTGACTCACAGTTCCATTCCACATTGAAAATGAAGTACATCAAAACGACTTGAGTTCATGCATAACATTTAGTGATGTTTGTACAAAATAAATTACAAATGTTCTTGCATTATTAATGCAATTCTTATAAATCTCTTGTATTACCTTGTTTGTGAAATGCTGATGTCAGGTACTGTTCAAAACTGTTCAAAAATCGCGTTTCGGTTTCATCTAACGGAATGTGTAAAACTGGATATGTTTTCACAATTTATATGGCACACTTTACCAGCAGATATATTTTATTAATAAACAAAAGCATACATTTTCAAAATAAGGGTCCCTTCGTAACGATAATAATGATTGGTGTGTGGTATTCATACCAGTTTTTAATGAATTTGCAAATTCAATAATATACTGAATTAAATTTGTGTTTTAGAATGCACAACTAAACATATAATTATTAACTTAAACACAACTTCTATTGAACACATATTATGTATTTTAACCAAATTATCTTCTGTACACTCCTATACATACTTGAAATCCACAAGGAACAACTATATAGTAAATTCTCCTAAGATGCAAAATTTAGTATTTAAAACTTTAGTATTTTCAAATTTTTCATTACCATATAATCTCTATACATGTAGTTAGATGTTTAAAAACACAAATTTATTCTCAATGAACAATCAACTTTTTAATTCTAAGACACATGACAAATTTAATTCCCCATTATTAGTTTGTATATTTTGGAGCTTGCCTTGGCAATCACATTGGCTGATATAACCATTATTGGAGAGAGATTGAGAGAGAGAGAAAGAGTTAAGCGAGTTCTCACCAGACCTCCTTGAATTCTTTTCTCCATTCATGAATTTACAATGTCTGGAAGTATTTACTGCTGGCATCATTACTTTAGTGACTTGAAATGGTTACTGAAAGATCATGCTTTTGTTTAAGAACTTAAAATGGGGTTGTAGGATGTTTTTGATTGCACTGTGGTCACTGATACAACACTACCCCTTAAAGGTCCCTTATACTGTTACAAAAATCCACCCACTAAAATTGTCAACATAATTTTAGCCGCTGCTTCAGCTTTATAAATCTATATCACTGTTCATTAGATGTTTTTATGCTGAAAATATAAAAAAAATGACAAAAACTGAAACGATAGAAACAAATTAAAAACATTTTTACATTGTAGTAAAGTTGATAACTGTAAACAAATAGTAATATCTGCTGGTTCTGACATTTAACTCATTTAACTCAATTAAACATTTAATGTTTTTTGGCTTGGATGCTGGTTTCTAGAGCTGGTTGACAATCAGGTCTGTGTTCAGAAAAAAGAAAAGATTTTTGTTAAAGGGTTAAATGATACGCTGACCAAATGTGAGGAAAAACAAATCAACACTCTTATAAAATGATCAACATTACACAATGTGTGTTCAGAAGTTTGTAGAATATACATCTCTGTTCTCACGCTCTGGTATAGACTTGGCATTTTTTTATTAGCTGTATATCAAAAATACCACACAAAACATTGGCAGTAAGCTGTAAGACGACAGAGTTGACAAAACCAGTGCAAGACACACACATTTGTCTTTACTAGGGGCTGTTGACAGCAGACTGAAACAGTGCTCCTGTGATAAACATGCGTGTTGAAGCGCTGACCGCTTTTGTTGCAGGTGTATACATAAGAGACAGGCGTGTCAGAGGCCCTACGGTTGCTAATCCATTGCATAGTGAGCGCATTGTCCGCAAACAGTATTCAAAGTATTAACTACTGAAGGTAACCACTGGTCCTTGTCATCACAGTTTCTCAAAGTCATCTTCAGTGTAACAGATTTTGGCATGAAATTGTCACAAGTTTCTCAGTGCAGCTGCTGGGTTGCTTCTGAACCTGCCAGGGTTTAACATGCCAAGCATTTTCATCTACGGCTTGTGCGTGTCCTCGTGGCGTAGGATTTTGTACAGGACCCAATAGAAAATGTTGAAAAACAGGAAGGCCAATGGGAAGCCGGCTCGAGACACAGTGTCGATCTTCTTCGCTCGATCGATGAAGAGTTTTCTCATCTCTTCGTGACTCTTGTCGGGGGCGGCGACTGGCTCAGACGGGGTCGTGGCAGCATTGTTAGCAGCTTTGGGCACTGCGTCTTTCCCCGCAGTGGGCGTGAAGCTCGGCCGGCTCTCCCGCACTTCCTCCTCCTTAGCACAGGAAAGGATACAGAGAGCAGAAATCAGGACTGTAGCACTTTTACATTAAGATGACCATATATGGTCTCCGTTCACAACAGCTGTTGCTTACCTGATAGGAAATCTGATATAACATGATAATGTGCACAGTTAATTACAGTATTAGTACTGCTTTAGTTTTACTTTAAATTTTGAACACACTTTAAATCAGTGATTCTCAACCAGTGATCATAAAAGGGGCTAAAGAAGGTCTGATATGAGTTTAGGACAAATAACTGAGATATTAAAGAGATCTCATCTGTGATTTTATTTCCTATGGGCATCTCACACTAAAAGCTGTCCATGATGAAATTAGACCGATTGCATCATGAACAGATTACATGACATGTCCCCATCCTCAAAACCTATGAGCAAAATTATGTACAAAAATACAGCCTAGGCTAGATAAAACATACGGTTTCATGAGATCACTTATTGCACACGATCGTGATGAGTTAGGGGAGTGACTGTATTATGATCTCATCAGTCATAAGATGAGACAGTGTTGAACTCTCTTTTTTACCATGTCTTTGGATTCGCTGAGCTGGCCCATTGATCCGTAAACAGGCTTGGGACTGCTCGGACCATTGATATAACGCAATGACTCGGTAAGCTCCTCATCAAGTGTTTGATTGAAAGTCTTTCAGGGCCATGAGGGACCAAAGAAAGAAAAAACACAAAGCATGCAAACTAATAAAATACAATGAAACTCAACATGCAGGAAATCATGCTGGACATGTGCCAGATAAATTCCGTGAACAGCAACAAACAATATGACAATAACAATATATATTAAACAGGAAGTGGCATTCAAAAAATAAATAAAAGTGTGGTGATTTCATCTGAGATGCTTCTATAAAATGTTGTAACCAATATGATGCCATTAAACTCCTTGGCTGGATTGCTCACCCATCCATTTTAAAATGGCCTTTGAACTTAACGCACACTGCGCCTCTGTTTTCTCTTTAAAAAAATCACACTAATTTTCCACTGGTTAAGCCTCATAAATCTTCCAACTTCGCAGTGCCAGGGGAAATAACATCCCTGCCCACATAGAATATTAATCCACTCGGATGACACAGTGTATAAACAGACCCAAATGGCAATCTGACCTTTGCACTGTTCAAAAGGCTCTAGCTTTGAAATAAATATGTTTGGTTTATGACTTTGGTTTATAATTATTGGTTTATGTACTAACCAGTTTTGACCTCTAGGAGGCAGTGTTGTATATGTGCAGAACTAAAAGTCTGGCGATTTTTCTGTAATATAATTAACTGTGACTAAGAATAATCTTAAATGTACTTCAAGGTTGTTATTTCATTCATTATTTTCATAGCTTATTTCATCATTATATGGTCATTTTACAGCTGCACAGAAACCACTATTGCACTGTATTAAATACATAATGGCAGATTAATGATAATTTGCAAACAATTTACAAATTCATTTAAGAAGCTCCTCACACATAATATCATTTTAGCTCCATGTGTGAATTATATCAACTCAACATGTCTTTCAGAACAACATTTAATTAAACTGTATTTGATAAGACCATTCAGAATGTATCTGAGCACAGTCTAAAAGACAAAAAAACCTCCATAAATCTCCTAATCAGGGTCATTAATCTGTTATAATCAAGTCCAGCTGGGGCAGATGGTGACAGTCACTTCTGGTACAGGACAAACTCCTTTAATTACAATTTTAAAAAGTTTGTTTTGGTGTTTGCGAATGCCATCTTGTGCTCTGTCTTTATGACCGATAGGTGCCCCTGATCAATTAAATAGGTGATTTGTGTTCTCCCTATAAACTGCTAGAACTTTCAATTTTGTTCCTCTTGTTTATTAACTTGTTGCAAGAAAGGTATAGTTGTATTTTTGTTTGTTTTGATTAGTACAAGTGACATAATTATGTTTTTCAAATCATAATCTAGATACAATATTCTCATAAAACGTGTTCCTAATACCATTTAGAGTTTGTGTGTGTTGCTTAAATGAGCTAATTTATCTTCAAACTCCAAATATCTAAACAGGTTAGCAGTTAGTTCTGGTCCACTACTATTCATTAATTAGACAAGCTGTTTGTTTCACGCTGCATTGCTGCTTTTGGAAATCACTGGACTTTTAAATTGGAGGAGCAAAAATAAACCAAAACAGTGTATATTTAGGAAGAAATGTTAAGGTGTTGTGGATGGTTGCCAGGGTATTGCTAGGCAGTTAGCAAGGTATATGGTTTTTAGCATATTGCTATACAGTTGCAAAGTAGGTTGTTGCTAGTGGTATAGGTCCAAAAGAGTCAGAATTTTGAAGAATGATAGGCAAATTAATGTCTAAACAAAACATTTGGTAGTTCCCTCTTTTAGTAGATACAAAGGCGGGAGTCTCCAATTTAGCTCTAACCTATTCCAACACACCCGCCTGGATGTTTTCAGCACTCCCAAAGACCCTGATTAGCTGGTTTAGGTGTGCTTAATTGGGCTAGAGTTAAACAGGTCTGAGAACCTCTTTGGAGACCTCTGTACTAAGGAGTGACCTCAAGAATATAAAACAAGTAAGGATTCTCATTAATAAAGCACAGTACATACCTTGCCAGACTTCTTCCTTCTCCGCCGGAACCGTAAGAGTTCCTTGTGTTGCCGTGACACGAAGTTGACCGCAGCGTACTCGAGCAGCGCGGAGAAGACAAAGAGCAGGCACACAGCCATCCATATGTCTATAGCCTTCACGTAAGACACCTGCATGATATACATTAGACACACAAACACATTAGTACTCAGATGCCTTAATTAGCCTTTGGCTCTTTCGTTCCAGTCTGCACAACAGCCTGGCCCCCGTTATATTGAACAGCACTGTGATCTGTCTAATTTTATTTATTCATGAAAAAACATTGTCATTATCCCCATAATTATCTCAATATAAATCAGAGCTTGCACTTCGCCAGGTAAAAAGGCCTATTTTCTGTGATTCTTAATTATGTTACATAACTCAATGTAGCATTTATGAGTTTTTAATATGCAACACACACTATCCGGCTGCTTTCACACATGGATGGTCTTTACACATTCCACTATGGGTGCATTAATAAATGATAACTGAGAATGAATGGAGGATGCATGGCAGTGCTGGTCTTCTTTAATGCTGATCTGAGACCAGTGATCCTGTGTCTTTCTTACATATATTAACAAGTGTCCTGATTTCACATCAGTGGGAAAGGTTTTTACTTTAAGCGCACTCTGACCTTAGGTAAGGATGTCCTGGATCCAGAGCTCTGAGTTGTCATGGTAAGTACCGTGGTGATTCCCAGGGCAACACGGGCAGGAGCGGCATCCATATTGATCCAGAAGGAGACCCAGGACAGGATAACGATGAGCAAGCTGGGAATGTACATCTGGATCAGGTAGTATCCCATCTGTCTCTCCAGGTGAAAACGCACCTCAATGCATGTGAACTTGCCTTGAAGGAAAGAAGCAAATATTATTAATTACTTAATCCAATTATTAAAAATGGTTCTAATTTGCAGCTGTTAAATAGTTTTTTCCACAACAAACTATATTAGCAGTATAACAATTTGAAAAAAATAAAATAAAACTCAACGTGCCCTTGAGTTGGCATGGACTTCACAAGTTTGTGCCAAACCTGATGATCCATGTTAATCCAGTAAGATTTGACAATGTTCCAAAGAGGATTTGGTGCACTTTAGTAGAAACAAGGAAATCTGACCTTATTTATTTTTTGTTGTAACAATGACAATGTTCACAATGGACTTTTAAACCTCTACTGAATATTAATAATATTAAATCTCTGGTTTCACTAAAGATTTGCTTTATACACATAAGCTAAATGAAAGGTACAAAGCGCCTCCTTATAAGATCTGAGGGCCTTTAGCGGTGGCCTGTTTTTGTTCTGCTGAGCCTTTTATTCCTCTTCTGAGAAACAATTCTGAGATGCTTGTCTTTCTTGAAATACTGGGAAACATCTTTCAGTCTTTCTCAGTCTCTTTTTTTTCAAGTTCCTTGTGAGATTTTCACTTAGTAATATTTTACACTGTCCTACTCTGCCAGAATACACTACATGTCGACAAATGTAAGATCAATACCAACTATAAACACCAGCCGGCAAAAAATCACATTAAGAAACCCTTCTTTTAAACATATACATACAGTATATGCAATAAGTAATAAACAAACAGTGGTAAGCAGTGTATGTGGTACAGGAATAATCCTCCTAGATGTTACAAATTCTCTGACATTTACATACGTATATAAATACAAACAGGCAGTTCCAGTTCCTTCAGATGTTTTTGTGTTTGGAGCTGTCAAATCTATAGTTGAAATGACCTGAGAATAAAGACTGTGAGAGCAGCGGAGACAGGAGGAAGAGGAAGGGCAGAATAGAGAGGAAGGAAAGCCAGGTGACAGCACACAGCTTTCACAAGACAGAACTCGGAAGTGCTGCTGGCCCAGGAAACAATCCAGCTGAGCATCCTGGTTTATTACAGTAAACTTTGGTCAAACTGGAAAACATATGATTTTTTCATATTGTCTGAAATTCTCCTTCTGTCATGGATGTGTAATATTTTTAAACTGATTGGCACCTATCAAGTTATGAATATCACAATATTAAGCCCATATAGACTTTTCCATTCACATACTTGAAAAAAACAACAACAAAAATCAAAGAAACGCCATAAAGAGCAAGTGTTTGCAATGAATTTTGTGCAGAGGTCATTTTTGTGCAGTGCTTGATTTACAAATTTAGGAAACCCAAAAGATCCCCCATGCTTTCACCACCGGGCTTTTTCTGCACCCGCGGCATTAGCTTGAGGATGGAAACCGGCTGTGACATCACTAAAGCTCTGCCATGTGGTTATTTCAGATCCTGCACCCGTGACTCAATTGACGAAGATGCACGAGCTCTGAGATGTACAAGTGGGCAGAGCTACATGACAGAACAGGAAGTCTTATGTGGCAGAGAAGGAAATGTGTGAGCAGCCATGCAGAGAGCCCTATGCCCATCCTGTCAGACTGGAGAGTGGATATCACATTTAAGGAAGTGATAATGAACCGGTGGTCAGAGAGAATGTCATGGTGGTGATTTAAGGTCAATGTGACTGGTTTGCAGAGTTAACTTCTATTTTGCCCCTTAACATGGAATCCCCAAGGACAATGAAGACAGTTTATATGAGGAATGAGATTGGAAAAGGGCCTTTGGAAAAGGGGGATGGGGTATTCCGTATAATGGGATTGGATGATTAGAAAAGAGGGATGGGGTATTCCATATATAATTCTAGTGGAAAGATGTAACAGATTTATGAAATATGCGGTCCTTGAAATTGAATTATAAAAGCCATTCTATATAAATGCAACATACCATTTGGACACTAAGTGGTTTTCAATCAAGCAGAGATGCCTGTGGCAGATGAGCTGCAAGAACAACGTATAGACTATATACACTTAATTCAATTTATTCAATTTCATTGTGCATAACAATCTGAGCCATACACAGAGTATACAGTGTCTCCAAAAGGTATCTACATTTGTTAAATGCAACTTTTAAGGCACATTTTAAAATGCATGCATTACAATTCATTGCATTAGATTGTATTATGCATTAGATAGATCACTTTGTTTATCTCCATTTCTTTTGTTGAGGCAAGCTGTGCAGAAATAACTTGCTTAACCTTTAATATGGTGAACCTACACCTGTGGTTACTCTGCTTGGACTTGTGTGAACTTGAGAGAAACCAACTTTCTGAATTCACTAAAAAGTAATTGCAGATGTTACTGTTGGAACGCTGTTGGAGAAAAATGAAATAATAAAGAAATGTGTGATATGACCTCTTTAATGTAAAATATTGTGTGGCACTATCGGAGCGAGACGCTAAATCATGACTCTGTGAGAGAAAGTCATCTGTTCTGTCAGTCATGATTGCATTCGTTTTTTTTGCCTTCTTTGATTGGACATTTTAATAAATATTCAATACTTTATTGCCCTACTAGCCTAGAAAGAACGCCACTAAATTAATAAAACTGCAGAGTTCACCAAGCCATCCTAAAAAAAACACCCTTTTAAAAGGTTGCTGTTTATACTTGCAGACGGCCTTTCCACATGTGCAGAAATTTGGCAAGCAGCTTCATGAAAACAGGATTAAGACTAAGAAAGCATTGTACAGTAACTGCCAAGAACAGTGTCAAAAAAAGAGGGCGAGCTACAAGAACAAGAGTGGAACAAGAGAATAATAAAGAGAAGTGAAAATAAGGTAAATGGGTTCAAACATTGTGAAATGTAAAAGCCAAAAAACCATTTAGAACTTTGATAGCAGGGATTCTAACTTTTACTGTAGCAGCCATAATTACTGAGGAGGACGTGCATGTGTATAATGATTCTCCCTGACGATGGGAGATAATTAGCTCTGTATAAAAGATACATATAGCACATGAAATTAATGGGCAAATACATCACACAGTCATATTTTTTTTGCCATTTGTTATAGTAGTGTCTCTAGAAAGTTCCTCACACCTTATATGATACTCATGGTTTCTCTATCTGAGGAAGCAATTAGCTGAGCAATGTTGTTTTCACATCATTTGAAGAACAGCACATTATAGCCAAAGGTAAAACGAATATTTTACGGTTTGTTATCATATACTGATAACAAATGGAGATATGGAAAGTTTATTAACAGGTCCCTAGTTGCCTAAATGCTTAAACTAGATGCATCTGCACTTAGTCACCAATTGATCTGACCAATTTATGGTCTATTGATCGTTATAGTTTCTGCTGTTTTCTAACCATATTTACATAATTATTTTCTAAATATATTGAGTTTCTAAATGTCGGTCTATTTTTAACGTTTTGAGTGTGTAAGGGTTTTGTTATGTCCACAAACTATGCAAAGGCTACAGATTACCTGGATGCTCTGCAGTTCACCAACCTTTTATGTGGACACACTTAAAACTCCTAACTCGATCAATATCAATATATGTCTTTTGTGCACCGGTATTGATTTCATTACTCAGTGAGATATTTAAAGAGGGAGTCCAGGGAATACTTTGACTGACATGTAGCTCCCCTTAGAACCATATGTGTCCCTCAACACAATTGCTGAGAGATTTTTTCTCAGAAAGAGACAATTGAATATTTCCTCTCTCTCTCTCTCTCTCTCTCTCTCTCTCTTTCTCTCACCCTTTTCTCCCTGCAGTTTCACACATTCCATGACCCTTCAAGTCTTTTGGGGGAGGTCTCTCTCATTTTGTCATTACACACAGTGAGCTCTTGTTTGAGGCAACCCAACCTTGACCCAACAGCATCTGTCATTCATTCTGACACAAATTCCCTCTGAGGCTACAGCAAAACACAGAGGGAGACACAAGGCCAGCACACACCACTTCACTCGGGATGCCCACAATTGTGTGTGATGACTTCTTGTGTATGCATAGATTAAATATGCTTAGACTGAAATGTTAGGTTTTAAATTCAGAGGAATGAGAATGAAGGCTAAAAAAGTGGACTGTCCTTGTAATTAATGTAAATTACACCTGACAAGGTTAATGAGTACTTGATCTTCTAAGGTCCCATTTGACTGAATGGCATGCAGACACAATTCTGCAATGCCCTGACATTATTCTCGACCCAAGGCCCAGAGGTATGGAGAGCTTAAATTCTCAGTAATCTTATGACATTGTGTTTTGACCACCTGTCATCATGCTTGTTTAGAAGATTTCAACAAATGTCAATTTAAAAAAAACTGTTTACTATATTTTTATAATGGTTTTACAAATTAGGACATCCCCAAAAGGAGGGTTTGCTAAGATTTGTCAGGCTTTGCTCACTTTTGGGTACAAATTTGTCCCCAATATATAGTTAAGTAAACCCACACACTGCCACACACATACAAAAACATACAGCAAGTTATTTTGATGTTAGCAGTTTGCTACTGTTTTAATCCACATTCTTTTATACAAGTTCTCATCATTTAAACCGGCGTCTGTTAGATTGTTGTGATTGTTTTGTCACAAGCTGTGTTTTGAAACATACAGTACCTGTGTTGTAATGTTTGGTGCAGTATCTCAAATCAGACTCGTCTTTGAGGATGAACTGAGGGAGCGTCAGCCCGTCGGCCACCTGCACTGGCCCCTTTTCTTGCCATTCAAAGATCAGGTCATTCATTGTGTAACCAACTAGGAAAATGTAGTAGAAAGAGAAATGAGAAATGTTTACGATTTTAAAAAACACTTACAGAAAATGACTGTGATGGTACAGTGGTACAAAAAATGGTATCAGATGTTTTCAAGTCAACCATGACAATTTGGTAAAAATGTATCAAGGTACTTCCAAGGTACAAAAATGTTACAGATTTTTATACTGTAAAAAAACATAAAAAAATGTATGTTATCTAAAACCTTCTGATGTCTAGTCAGATATATAGATGTTTTTCAAGAAATTAAAGAACATATACAATGTATCCATCTTTTTTAGAGATGAACATGAGAAAGGCTGTTTTTATTTAAAGAGTACATTTTCAGTACAAAAGCAAATAATTTTAAAATGCAAATATCACTTTTAACACACATTGGCAGCTTCAAATATTTTTACTTATATATAAATCGTAAAAATGTAAAGTAAATGTATTTTCTAAACTGAGTCGCTCAATTATAGCTTAATTGATAGAGCATTGTGTTAGCAGCACAAAGGTCAAGAGTTCAATTCCCATGAAACATATACGGATTAAATGTATAACTTGAATGCACTGTAAATTGCTTTGGATTAAAGCGTCTGCCAATAGCATAAATGTAAAATAAATCAGTTTGTTTTGCGCAAGTTTCTGTTTCCTTCAGGTTCCTTTAAGTTTCTGTCTGGCTTCCTATAGACAGACAGTTTGGAAACACAGATGTGATCTTTATCAGCAGAACACTTTAAATAAGTGTAAGAGAAGCTAGCTTTTTAGTTATGATTTATAGTTATGGCATCTTTACGTTATACGGTTCATACCACAGTGCATAATCAAAATAAAGGCTAATCATCTAGCAAAGCATTAAGCACGTCACCAGCGCAATATCCCCAAGGCTGCAAATGTGCCACATTGTGATAGGTGTGATGTTAATTAGAATGGATATAATTAGAAGGAATCTGTTTCTTCTTATAGCTCTGGTGCCACTTGTTTGCTTATCTTGTTTGAGAAGGAGGAGGGGATGGAAACTGCTCATTATTCTATTCTATTCTATTCTATTCCATTCTATTCTATTCTATTCCGTTCTGTTCTATTCTATTCTATTCTATTCTAGTCTAGTCTAGTCTATTCTATTCTATGAAATAGACACACCAATTCCTACAGGTGATCTTTGTCAACAGCTTTTTAATGTTTTTCAGTGTAAATCTCTTACCAATATGAACATGGCCACTCTAAAATGTGTCCTTATGAAGACAGACTCACTGGGGCTTTCTTTAAAAGCCTCAACCCCAGCAGAGAGCAATCATCATGGGAAGACTGAGTAAGCTGCGCCATGTTTTCAAGTCAACAGAAAGCTCTTGGAATGATTTACTGAACACTGGACTAACTTCACTAATCTTTAACCAGGCTCTGTGCACTTAAGCTGTAGATACATTTCCCCATGTTCCAAAGTTACTGTCTAGGAATATGTGTGATTCCTAGAATAAGGTGGGATTTCTGTCCCCTAGTGTTTATTCTAGTCTACATTTAATAATAGATTAAAATAGGTCTCAGTTCTTATTGTGTCTCTTTAAGTACCTTCTCCTAAGTTTTAAGAATGTTAAAATGTTGTATTTTCCCTACCCAGACATTTTAACCGATCCTCTTTAATAAATGTGCAGAAGTGCTAAAATCAAGAATTTTTACTTTAACCTTTTTCCAAGAAGTTAAGAAATTTGAGTTAATTTAATACCTATTCACCCATATGATGCTCATAAGTGTTGATTTCAAAGCAACAGGCTGGATGTCTCCAGCCATCCTGACATCATTTAACACGAACCCTTCCAGGTGAACTCTGATGCTAAACAAGCTTCACTTTAAATCTGTTGTTGACCTCATCCTGACTACCGACCGGAGTTATGTTATAAAACGAGAAACACTGCCTTTCTGCTTCATCTAAAAGAGAGGTGGGGGTGGGGAGCAGGGAGCAGGGAGGTGTTACATAACCATCTCTTGATGAGAGGAGGTCATACGAGATTACTCACAACTCTCCAGCTGCATTATGCACGTCTGCACATCCATCGGGAAATTCTTCAGATCCATCGGGCACGAGAGCGTCAGAGTCAACCTAAAAAAATCCAATGAAAAAATTTCGTGAATCATGCACCGCTATGGATAAAAACACTGTTGTTTATAATATGATATGTGCTTTTTTAATATATAGCGTGGTAATGTATTCAATGTCCAAGTGCAGGTTCGTACTGTGTGTGCGTGATTGTTAATGCAATTTCACGTTCATCCTCTGAATCTGTAATGCACAAATCCGTGGCTCATACACTCGAGTGATGGGATTTCTGAACGGGGCTGTTAAAGCAGAGGGGAGTCGAGTCTGGGAGCTGCAGATTGGCCATGTTTTAATCACGCTCCTTTTCCCTCGGGAAACCACGTGGATTTCAGTCGGAGTGAATCCTCTGTCGTTTCACATCTGCACTGCCTACCGTCATCTCTTCCCAAATCTTGACGTAATTTACTCCTCTATTATCTCCAGCACTTCCCATCTGCCCTCGTGCTGGCAAAGTAATA
>JAZGTI010012578.1:0-15593 GCA_036877585.1 Botia kubotai
TGAGCTGCAATAACTTTATATAAAATCTGTGTGTTTAATGACCCTCTGAACAAGATTACACCGTGAACAAAAATGTGTTTTTTTCATCTGCATGCCTGTTTGTATTTGAAGATTGTGTGTAATATCAGTTATGTTGTCTTTTCATGTTGTGATTGCTGTGCTTGATTTTTATGATTATTTTTTTATTTTACTCTCTTTCTCTCTCTCTCTCCCTCTCTCCCTCACAATCTCGTCTTCCCTCTACCCTTTATGTCTCTCTCTCTCACTCTCTCTCTCTGATTTTGTTTCTCAGTGTGATCAGGTGCAGATCATCCCTATTCCCAGTGTATGTATTACCTTAATGTTGTTTGCATGCCTGCTTATGTTGACCACTTTTCTTAAGAAATAATCGGTATCTTGGAAAACAGTTACATAATGTTCATGAAGTGATCAATCTGAGAGAAAAGAATCAAACTAGCAATCACTGAGTAAAGTAAAGTATATCGTTTGAAGGTGCAGGACCTTAACATGTTTGTCCAATCATTGCATGCCTATGTATTTGCATGCCTACTGGAGGAGGCGTGGCTTTGGAGAGCAATCTGAACAGTGGACGGGATCTTATGCTTTCAAAGCTAGCTTGCTATTGCTAGCCTGTCTGAAGTTGCCTACCGTACCTTTAGTCTGATCAGATAGTAATTGCAGTAAGTTGTAATTGAGGACAACAGTCTCATAAAGTCAAATTCATCCTTCACTGGTGTTTTTAAGATAACACCTGGAAATATATCTTACCAGCTGCTTTTAGACATTCTAGAGTAGCTTACATTATAACTGATATTTTTAACTGGGTTATGTAAAACAATAACAATCTGCCGTCCAATGCGTGTTCAGAGTGTCTGGTTTAGGTAAAGGGTTAGGGTTAAGTCAAGAGTTTGGTTAACCACATCCCTACATCTGTCATTTTTAACTCTGAGCTTGTCATGTGCTTCTACCGAGACAACAAACAGATTGTATAGCACAAGCACGTTTTAATGATTTTAAAATGGCGTTTTAGAGCTTTTGCAAGCCATGAAATGAATGCTGGGAATTTGACACAACATGAGGCTTCATTTATGGTTAAGCAATGTTTGACAATAAAGACCTCGGAGTCGTAATCTAATTATGTAATCGCTTGTACTCATGAGGCACAAATAAACTGTGTGTGTGTGTGTGTGTTTACTTAACCATGTATTGGGGACAAATTTTTACCCAAGAGTGAACGAAACCTGACAAATCTAAGCAAAACTGTCTTTTGGGGACAATCTTGTTTAAATGTTTAATAAAAATATAGTAAATAACCTTTTTTTATTGTAAAAAGCGGAACGTTTTCTGTTTTGGTTAGGGTTAGAGTGTGGGTTATGGTTAGATTATATTGTTTATAACTAATTGTGTATAAAAACAATAGAGGTCCATGGAATGTCCCCATTTAGATAGAGAAGTAAACGTGTGTGTGTGTGTGTGTGATCCTGTTTGCATTTGTAAAGTGCACAGCATACAAGAGAAATTTCAACTTATATTGTTAACTAACTTGTATATCTGTGTCTAGATCTGATGAGGTGGAAATAGGGTGGAAGGGTTTTGGGGATTCCAAAAGTTTAACACTGGCACAGACAAATCAGACAGCAGAGCGTCCTGTATGACCTTTCCTGAACACACACACACACACACACACTAATTTTGTATAATTCATAATCAATTTGTCTCATGGGGACCGCTGGCTTTTCCCCACCGTGTAGGTGTGTGTGACTTTTACCATCCTTGCGGCAATATTTGTACAATATTTCTACACAATGGTAGAAAAACAAGAAATCACACACACACACAGCACTCATGCTGAAATGCACAAATACAGAATATTAGTCATGATACAGTCAGTCATGTGTATACTTACTGTATACGTTATGTGTATACTTGTGTATGGATATGCACACACGTATTTGTGTACATACGTGTGTGTGTGTTTGCACCTTTAGGCAAGTCCATCTGTCTCCCTCAGGTCAGACTTAGTTATAGACGTCCTCTCACTTTCTCTCTCTCTCTCTCTCAATCTCTCTCTCACTCTCAGATACACACTCACTCCTCACTGCCAGACCACTACAGAGCCAGCTTGCGCTTAGGCAACATGACTTGGCAGTGTAGCTAAACTGGGGGGGACAGTCACTTCTACACAGAACTATGAGCTTTTGTTTCAAGGTCATCCAGAAGCATCCGATCCCCTCACATCATACTGGACTCGCATGGGACAACAGCAGAACATGTACATGTTGTGTCTTTGTGGTAGAGGCACCATTGATTTTAAATAGGGCTTTATATGTGTGACTGCTGTGACAAACATGCATCATCTGTCGTGTTCCTCTAAAACAACTGTTTGTTTTCTTTCACCCTCTGCACCCATCCGTCTCAAATCAGCCTCCAGCCAAATACCTCCTGCCTGAGATCAGCATCAATGACTACGGCAAGAACTGTGTGGTGATCGACCTGGACGAGACCCTCGTGCACAGCTCCTTCAAGGTACATAGTGACTACAGTTCATTTAAAGCTGCAATCTTTTTAATGAAAAATGAACAGTTATTGAGCAAGTACATGACAGATCAGTGTTCAATACGTAGCCTTACCTTGCCCTCATTCAAAATATGTTTATAATAATGATTTATAAATTACACATGTCTAGGTGCTGTAGATGTTGCAGCATGTGTAGCTTGTTCTCACAGCAGTTGTTTAGAATTTAAGATGGTCATCGACGTTAAAATAATCTGCAAGTAACCTGCAATTTTATGTTTCAAACAGAGATGGCAATAGAGAGGCAGAAGTTACAGATTGTGCAGATTGTGACCACGAAGTTCTGTATATTTGCTCTTTTTTTGACAGTGGGAAAACAAGTGCTAGTAGGGTGACTTGTCACCCCTAGCAACAGTTACCAAAGGAGGCGGGGCTTAGTGAAGGGTAAATTATAGAAGGTCTCACTGATTTATGGTATTTCTGGAAGTGCACAAAACATATGGACCACTTTTATTGTACTTCTGTGGTGCTTTTTTTGACATTTTGAAAAAATTGAGACCTCTGGTCCCCATTCGTTTTCCTAAAGTGGGTCATTTTTTTGGGGTGAATCAAACGTGGTTGTTACTACCAAAACTTGCCAGAAGTTTAGAAGCTCTGATCATTGTATTGAGCAATGGAAGACATAATAACAGAAGGCGTTGTCAGTATTTCGAAATTGTTGGGGTGGATTTGTTGTCCCAGATTAATACAATCTTCTTCAGAGATTACATGCTTCTCTGGTCCCTAGAAAGTACAGCTTCAGGGAACCACCTGCTTAGTGCAGTGACCCATTTCTCTCCATCTTGGTTTTAGGCTTGTTTTTAGCTCACCTAGACACAGAAAAGGTCAAAAAAACAGTCGATTACACACAAACACCCCACATTTACATGCGCGCACATCGAGCCTAATGCGTCTTCACGTCTTCCTGAGTTGGACACATACCCACTGAGGGAGGGACAACAATTAGAAACCAGTGACAGAAAGCTCATTGACTTTGCTGTAAGACTAATAACAGTGTTTTGGTCTTCCTCTAAAATGTCTGCCTGGCAGCTCTTGTTTGTGCTTAGAGACGAGAAAAAGGCGGCAACTGAGGGAAAGAGGCCCATGGAAAGGGGAGGAGAGTGTGATGCATGCCTGTGTGTGTGTGTGTGTGTGTGTGTGTGTGTGTGTGCGTTCACAGCCTCACACACACACACACACGCTGAAAGTGCACAAACACACTCACCCGGACTCCAAAACACACGCATCCATATTACATTAAATAGGAATTCTTGCGATTGTTAAAAAAAAGGGGTGTTCGTGACCATATTGTTTTAAAAATGTGCTTACAATTGTGTGTTTTTTTATTATTATCACTTACAGTGGGGCTTGGTATTTTTTAGTGTCCAAAAAAAAACATATTAAATTTTAGATTTACAGTTTTAATATTTTCAGTGTGTGCAGTTTTCCACCCATACAACTTTTACTGGCAAAAATATTGTAATGCATTGTTTAATTGCATGGCTACTTACCAAATAAATAAATACATAGACATTGAATATTCATTAGAGTGATTTATAAACTGTATAAACTTCATTATGCATAGCTGTCATTTTATACGAAAATGTTTGATCCCTGAACTCGGCAGTTTAACCAATCAGAATCCAGAATCAGAGTTCCAGAGCGCTGTGTAATCAATTGTTGTTTGAAAATGGGGATTAAATTCAATCCAGACACACTGAGCTCACTGAGGGATCTGTGCACACTAATCCAATCCTTCTCTATTGTTTTTAGGCATATTTGCAGAAAGCCATTACAGAAAGTGTTTAAATTAAAGCTATACACTTTTTATTTAAAAAATTAGATTTAGTTTGGATACATTATATACCTGATTTGTTACAAATGCCCATGGATTTAAAATTCCAGAAATGTACTGAGCTGTAGCTCGGCCAGCATCACAGTTACTCATTGTACAGATCATACACTCCCCCTGCTGGTCATATCATGAACTGATGTGTAATTTATTTGACGGATCTTAAATCAGTTCCTTTCAGTAAGTTCTAGTCCTTAACCTCTTTTGGTTCCCTAAAACTATTGTCATCATTGTTTTGTTTTGTTCTTAAACATAAACATTTAAACAAAAAAAATGTTTGTAATGTAAATTGTAATGTAAATGTAAAATTGTTTGTAATGTCCAAGACAGTTGGTTTGTGACATTATGCAAATCAGGCCAAAGCTGGGACAAAGACGCTATTGGATGAGCCGCCTCCTCTGCTGTCCAATCAGAGCTGAGAGCAACAGAACACCCTTGTTTTTAACAAGACCCCAAAAATGCAGAGAGCCGAAGTTTTCTCTCCTCAGCCTCATCTCTGTTTCTCTTTTTCCTTTTGGCATTAAGACAGCTCAGAGCCGCCCACTGAGTCCTTTTCATCCTCTGTGTGCCTTCGCCTTTTCCCTCTCTGCTTTCACTTGAAAGGCGTATCAAGCCTCTTTAAAGACCCACACAGTTCCGAGCTGCATGTCAGCTGTTAGACACTCGCTCAGTTATGTAGACGTGCACAGACGTTCAAGCTCAAAGCGGTCTAATTAAACGGCTTGACTACAGGTAGCTGTGAAGTGTTGGAATCCTCCCTCTGGCGATACAGACACATAACATCTGCTTTCTTAGAGAACAGCAAAGCTGATTCAGCTGCACCATGTTGTGTCAGGGATGATGCAAATCGCCGGTTTTGACCGGTCACCTGAATTGAACCTTTCTGTTTTCTCTTTTCAGCCAATCAGCAACGCAGACTTCATAGTCCCTGTGGAGATTGATGGAACAGTTCATCAGGTATCGCTCAAATGGACCTAAATGCATGTTCACACAGAATTCACTAAATAAAATAAAGTTTTAATAGTTAATAAAAGTTAATAAAGTTTTTATTAATTATAGTTCCGGATTCAGTAAAGAAATGGTGCAGTAGGATATGGTGCGGAGAATGCAGTTATTATGCAGTTATAATTCATGTTAATTGCGACAGACAAAAAGCGTTTGCTACATTTGGTGCATAAAACATAATCCATAATGAGCCTGATTTGCATAAAGGAGGGCGTGTCATATGGATAAATGGAGGTGATGAGTGGCCCCTCCCTTTTTTAAATAGCCAATAGTATGTCGTTAGAGACCATTGATTATAAATATCTAACGAGAAGCTGAACTGAATGATATAAACAAATCATTGATTCATATTAGTGCAAGTGAGAGACTGAAAGTTTCAAATGCTTGTGTCTTGTAAATGTGAATTTTGTCAGTGTTTTGGAGCACACCAGATTCTATATATCCTTAAATTTAACATAGTCATACTAAAAAGCAAAAAGCTTTCATTTTGATTTCATGGGGACTTTATTTATGGTGCGCTGCTGTTTATCTGTGGGCAGATCAGTACACAGACTGAATCTGAGCTTTCTTTTAATCCTTTAGCTCAGTGTAAACACACCTCAGAGGGAATCTGAATTGTGTTTATAGTATGTATATGCCTCTGTCAAAGTGGGACAGGAAGTCAGTAACCCATTTGTCCCTCATACTGGAGTACTACTGGGTGGCTGTGACCTGGTTCAAGTAATCCAGGATAGGCTTTGTGGATCAGGGTTGGCCTGTTCTTGGTTACTTGCACTGGGTTGCAGCAACTGGACGACTTGTTGAGGGTGAAGAGGCCATGAAGAGGTTTGTTTAAAGTTCATTGTCGGTGTGGTTCCGGCAGTGATTGTTTCTTTGAGTAATACTCGTGTTTTGTTTGGTTTAATTGAAGGTCTACGTGCTGAAGAGGCCTCACGTGGATGAGTTTCTACAGAAAATGGGTGACCTGTTTGAATGCGTTCTTTTCACAGCCAGCTTAGCAAAGGTGAGACTTCACACCTTCACACCAGTGCTGTTTATCAGTTGTTTTTATATGTAAATATTAGCTAGGCCTCTTTGACCAGCTCGCTGCTTCTCAGCATCAAGACAGCATGTCAGTGTTTATTTCAAATGCTGGAATGCAATCAGTGTAGATGTCCTCTTACCCAGCTAACAGTTTTAGGTTGTAAGAACGTTTCCTTAACATTTACATTAAGTAATACAAACGTTAAAATCTGTATTTTTAAACATCCAGTTTTTACATTTTGTATTAATGTTACTAATTGGTTATAAGAATGTTATTCAAACATTTTTTTAATTCTGTAAAAAAGCTTTTCAAAAGTTTTTGATATATCTAACGTCCAACTAACATTTAAAAAAAGGTTCTACTAACAGTACTGCAAAAGCTTTTTGATAAAATTGGGAAAACCTTAGTCAATATTTTGAGAACGTTAGCTGGGCAGGTCACAGTTAGCAAAGAGATTAACAGTAATCTCAGTCATTTCTGTTCCTCATTAAAAAATTCAACATTGAATAAGTGGAGAAATTATTCAGTGAAGAAATGAACAGTGCTTTTGAGAGGCAGGTTTGAAATAAAGCACCAGAGATTCATTAAAGCAGGGCTGCACCATCAGTGGGTTCCTGTCTATTGATCTGTGGGGTGCGGTTGAGTTGTCTAGCCTTCGTTTAGCCTTTGGGCTTTACACAGCTCTCTACTTGAGCCGTGTGTAAAAGACTCGATCTAGTACACTTACATCCTTGCAGTTCAAAGTACAGTGATTGTTGTCGACTCTGTTTGCTCCTGTAGTATGCTGACCCTGTAGCAGACCTGTTGGACCAGTGGGGCGTGTTCAAAGCGCGACTCTTCAGGGAATCCTGCGTGTTCCACAAGGGAAACTACGTCAAAGACCTCAGCCGACTGGGCCGAGAGCTCAACAAAGTGATCATAGTGGACAACTCACCTGCCTCCTACATCTTCCATCCAGAAAACGCGGTAAATGGGCCTCAGTAGAGCTTTTAATGCACAATGAAGACACAATGAAGTGTTGTTGTTTTGAGGCTGTAACTTGTATTGTATGTGGCTTTAATAGATTTCTGGGTTTTACCTCAGAATCTGGAACTAATGAGCTATAACCCAGTTGTCAGCGTTTCACGGTCCTCTGTCAAAACTCCTCATCAATTATAGAGCCAGTCTGCATAGGAAGCTGCCTGTGTACCTCAGTGCTGTCACCTCTACAAGCATGTGTCCCTTCTGTTAGATTAGAAGGGGCTGTTCTGTATTGAAACTCAAGCTTTTGTAATTCTGTAATGTTTTTAAAACCACTTAAGAATAACCTTTTTGTGTGTGAGCATTTTGTACAGTATTGCTTAATTGAAAATGTTTGTTGAAGCACGTGTCATAAAAGCGTGTTGCTGTTAAAATCATCCGCATTAAAATTTTGTGACACATCTCTGTGTTTATAGGTGCCGGTTCAGTCATGGTTTGATGACACGACTGACACAGAGCTGCTGGATTTACTGCCATTTTTTGAGGGCCTGAGCAGAGAAAAGGACATTTATGGCATTTTACAGAGCCTGAGGGCCAGGTAGCATACGGCTCCGACACTGCCTTGCTCAACCACACAAACAAACAAACAAACAAACAGACAAACAAACAGAAACACCCTCCAAACGAAACCCATCTCAGGCCAAGTCACCATTCACCTCTGGCCTCTAGAGGACAGCACTCACTCAGCAGAGCAGCCAAAAACACCAATCTGTCCCATCACCCTAGAGATGACATCTACTCTCTCTGGCGTCCATCCTCGATGGACCAACGGCCAGTAATATCTCTTGGCAAGAAATAGATACGGTAAAAAATGTTTGATGCAGAATGAAGAATACAAAGCGAACACCAAGTCATTTTTTAAAAGAAACGCAAGAGTTTACTATCGGTCTATATATTTACCAGGAAAAACAAAAGTTATTTTTGGATGGGTGAAGACACTCACTGAACTCTTCCGTTCAGTTTAAACTCTTCCGTTCAGTTTGAACTCTTCCGTTAAGTTTGAACTCTTCAGTTCAGGCTATGCAGGATGCAAGCAGTCTCTCCACAGCATCTGTAGTTCCAACAACTGTGATATTTTATCTCCTCTCATACCCAGTGAAGTGCCTTCTGACTGTTGTTTTTATGAGGACACAAATACGTTTTTTGTACGTTGCATATTTGCAATGAATTCGAAACCTTTAAATGACTACTTACTGTAGAACCAAGGCAAAATGTGAGTTTATCTTTTCAGCTACGGTTCTGAATCATCAATAGACTGAATAATATAATATCTGGCAAAGTTGTTGCTGTTATTTTCTTGGGTTCTGTTATGCCTTGGAAAATATAACATATAAGCATTGTGCTTAAGAGAAACAACAACTAAAAACTGTGGTTTGCATCTATTATCCGATTGTGATTTAAACTACTCATACAATATGTATTGTGAAAAAAGGCTAATCAACAATCCAATTCGTTAGGAACTGAGACTGATCTTCATTATTATCAAAATAAAAAATGCAATTTATATGAAATGACTCGAATGTTTGTCTGTGTTCAAAATAGGTAAGAAAACACGTTTAGAATTGTATTAAAGATTACTGCATTACTGTTCAATACAAGGTTTCTGAAGAAAAGCCACAAGCGGTTTACGAGTTTGTTGTACTTTACAGTACAGTGAATCTAAATGTTTTGTTTTCCACATTGAGAATGTTGAGCTGTGCGAGATATAGTTAATGAGCAAACTCTCAGGGTTAGTTTTGTTCGTTTGTTGCATGATTTAGCATGAACTTTAAGCTGTGATTAACCAACCTGACTAAGTAGCAACCAAAGAGCCATAAGACTACACTGTGACAGCAAATCGATTTTCTTGTCTTGTTTTTGGTGGAAGCATTGGAAATAGCAGGTACTTTTTTCAGCTATGAAAATATATGTTGTGGATAGTTAGCCACAGATTTATAGGTGAGTAATTTTTGACGATTGTATCCATTGTCCTCGGAGACTTTGAAGGGTAAGATTATTTCACCTCAATTTTGAACGTTACATATTTTACAGCCTCTGTTTACACTGTAAAAATGTGTTAAGGTCATGACCTAACCCTTACAAATGACTTTAGTTGTCATCTTAGGAAGTCATTAAAGATTTTCTTTGACTTGTTCTAGAAACAAATGTAGATGTTTAGGTTACATTTGAAACATATAAAACATTTTACAGCGTAGTGTTTGCCGTCAGACTTTCAACACATCAGAAATTACTGGTCTTTTACTGCTGGTGATTAACGGATGTCCAAATATGGCACCACCCTGAAGCCATTGTGAATCACATGACCTTCAGCACCGTGGCTTACGTGTTTTGCTTGTGATGAAAACTGTTGTGTGTGTGAGAGTATAAAATTACATTTTGAATTTGGGTGCACAGAGCTGTTTGGCTGTTTGCCAAAAGTGTCTTTGAGAAGGACTGCCACATGCCCACTCAGCTGAATATGAGCTCATATATGTTGGGTTGTTCCATTGGGAATAAGTCAAATAATAAAAAAAAGTGTTTGTATTGCTTTTGTCATTGATGTTTGTCTCTCCCTCTCTGTGTTTGTGTGTGTTTTATGTGTGTGTGTCTTAGTCAGGGAAGAATTGTTTGTTTATTGGAACAACTTATTTAGTAGTGCTAAAGCAACACAATCAACGAACACTTTAACTTGTTATGCTTTATTATTATTTAGTTCATTATTGATATTTTTTATTAAAGTCAGCTGAATTTTATGTAAGTTAAATAACATTTCCATTCAGAAATTTTGCATACGTTAGATGTTTGAATTTATTCAAACATCATACAAATGAGGAACACGCGACGTTTTGCTTACAGCATTATATAGAAGTCTTTCCGTTTATTTAGTATAATGTTCTTCTGTTTGTTAGGATCCAACATCATTCCACATTCAGCTTTATTCAAAACTGTACCCCTCCCCTCCAGGCTGATCTACTTAATGAATTTCATTTAGTTTGGAGTCTCATTGCTAAATAACTTATAACACTGTTCGGTTTCTGTAACATTTGGATTTAGTTTTCCCCCAGCACGATATTAATTAGTAAAACAGTGTTTTGCTTAAGAAAGAAACAGTTCTACTTGTAATGAATGTGGTTTTGTTCATTCTTATGCTGGTCTGTATTTTGAGAGCTGGTTTTCCATACAAACCACGCTTGCCTCTTTTCATCTCACTCAGAATGTCGTTCCAGCCTGTAATTAATATGAAGTCTCTAATCTTTAATGTATCTTTAATGTAACTCTGTTTTGCTGCGTCTATTTATTTGTAAGTAGCTGATGGGCTGTTTGCCACAGAAAGCCTTTGATATCGGTCCAATAGGCTCTCATTCGATCAGTCTTCTCTCTGCTGGAGTGGAAAACATTAATCAATGTCTCAGTTTTTGGGCTTGCTTGGGTGTCTGTGTGATGTTCCCCTTTGAACACAGAGCTGATGTGTGTGGAATCAGAAGTATAACAGAGACTGTTAATTCTCTCTGACCTATGAATGATAATGAAGTAGATTTTCATAATGGTTTGCTTCCTTGTTCATGTTAGGTGTCCCTATTGTTCCAGTGCTGATTTCAGCCGGCCGTGTAAATCTAAAATAGAAGCTAATGTTTTTTATTCTATAAATAACTTTCTAACAAAATAATAATACATATTTTGACTGTTTTTTGATCATTTGATCATTTTTTTGTGACAAATTAAGTCACAAGTTATGATTTCTGCCATATTTTTTTTAAATTTAAATTAATGAAACAATTCAGGTTCTTAAATGTGCTGTAAACATATGGGTATCTATCTGTCTGTCTGTTTGTCTGTCTATCTGTTTATATATCTATCTCTGTCTATCTGTCTACCCCTGTCCATCTCTATCTTTGTTTCCTTTTAGGGTAATTCTAGAGCAGCAGAAAAGACAATCATGTATGTATATATGTATATATATAGCATTTATTTGTAGCTATTAATATACGTCTGAGTTTAAGGTCTTGTCCATATAAAGTCTTGTGTGAGAATTAAGGCGTGTTCTCACCTGTAGGGCTGGACATATACAGGACAGACCTTCTCTGATCAACACACATAGAGTGAATGCAGAGCCCAGAGGATTTGTCATTCTTTATTAATACATTACTGCTGTGTCTGGGGCGTACAGGTGAGTTATTAAAAGTTATTGGCTATTGAGAAGAGAAGAGTTACCAAGCAAGCAATTTTTAAAATGGTTTTGGTGCTTTATGTAATTGTTTATTTATTGTTAAATTATTATTAAATTATTAAAACTATTAATTGTTTTTATAAAACTTCTTTGGCTCTGGCTGTTCTGTTAAGCTTTTAAACAAGTGCATATTGTATGACAGGTTATGAAGTTTATATGTCATTTGTCAGTAAGCCTTTAATTTGCAATTCAAACAAAATGGCTTCAGGCAGACTCGTCAAAGGGAATATTTGCCTGGTTGTGTTTATCATATGCTAGATAACATATAACTCAGTACTGTGGAACAGAAACATACAAATTCATTGGAAATCATCTAAAGGAAGTCCAGTGCATTCACTGTGGGGAAATATGAAACTAAGTCATGCTATTGATTAAGAACTGCGCTGACCATTGTTTAAAAAGCTTTGTCAATAGACCGATTAACTTATAGGAAACCAGTTGTACAGGACAGTAAGCACAAAAATGATTAGATATGCCATGTTTGTATATTCAATTGTTTTGATTTTATTGATGGACTGTTTGTCTATGTGTGATGTGTGATTGTTTAATAAGATCATTGTTGAATCTCACTGGGGAATAATGCAGTTAATTATTATCTATGACTAAGAGACCATCGTTATATGACAAGCGAATGATTATTTTTTTTAGAATAAGACGCATTATTTAGCTTTATTTGTTTTGTGTTTTTAAGCTTAGTGTTTTTGTTGCCCAGAAGAAGATTACTAAGGTTTGTTTTTGAAGAACAGATCTTAATAACAAACCTCTGTTTATATTACTTTATTAGTAATATTAGTATTATGCGCCATGTTCTTTTATATTTTACAAACCTAAAAAGTTTCATTTAGACTTTACAATATTGAAAACAGGATGATTTAAATTATACTGCCTGGAATATCAGCGTTTCTGATTTTGGTAAGCTAGCGTGACTTTATCAGATCAACTGTGTTAAATTCCTACACTGGAAGTATTTAAATTAGGGGTGGTGTCCACTACAGCCTGTTGAAACTGTCCTGTTGTACTCTTCCTCTTTGTGCGCTTATACTCCACCCTCAACACAGTGTTTCAGTCAGTATGCCTGAACCCCAGTTTCTTAGCAACAGCTACACTGTTGTAATGAAACGCTTTCCCACTGTTAACACTGGATTTTATGACAGTTTTTTTTATGCTTGATGGTGTTAATATTTGTTTGAAATATTTATTTGCATGTTATGCATTTCAAATGTTTGAATATGGTTTTTGTATCTATTATGAACTTTTTGCTGTCATACGACTCATAATATTTCCACATCATTTAAACTGTGTAGAGTCCAACAAAATTGTCATTACTACTTTCTTTTTTGACAAATATCTGTGTTACCAAGTAGCTTTAATGCTTATTGAACACATGAAGAGGTCTTCTTCAATGTGAAATCTATTTGTTGCCATGGCGATGGGTGGCACTGTTTATTAATGGTACATATTCTCCAGAGAAAGCAAGATCTTCTCATTTCCTCTTCATCATCCATTCAGAAACCATCTGCTCTTTGTCACTCAGTGTTTTTGAGTGTTAGTATAAGCATCATGTTTTGAAAAATCATTCTTTTTTCAGACTAAAATGCCTCTGGATTTTCACACTGACAAAGATATGTCATAATTTTTAATTAACAAACTGAAACTGGAGCAAACAAAGTAAACTGTGATACTGTATTTGCTATTTTAGCTGTAATATACAGTAATACTGTAATATACTGTAATACTGTAATATATTAAATATGTTTTATAATGTTATGTAGATGTTTTAAAAGGTTTAAATAACGTTCTTATAACCAAACAATGCCGTTAATGCAGCATCCAAAATACTGGACATTTTGAATGTTCCTAGAACTTTCAAAATAACATTTTTAACATTTTTGTTACTTAATGAAAACATTAGGGAAATGTTCTCGCAACCTAAAATTGTTAGCTGGGTTATTAGCTAATTAAGCAATATCACATAAATGATACAAACAGTGAAATGTCCCAGTGCTGTTGTACTAAATATTAGAACTCCTGCAGTCTGAAGTCAGAACAGTCACAATATGTTTACATAAGGTGAATTCAGTCGTATTGTTGTTATATGTGCATTTCTGTTTTCATCAGGTAATTTGAGAACTGAGATTTCTTGTCAGAATCCAGCAGAATGACAGAAAGCCCAGATGTGTTTAAAACTGTTCAGAGAAAGCCCGGTCTACAGATCTGGACCATCTGCGTAAGAGACCACAATTCATTTCCTCTAGTGGCGACAAAACATAAAATAACATGAAACAAAGCAAGTTATTCCATTTGTTTTTATCCCTGCTATTGTGTATTATTCTGTCTCCATCTGTAGAAGCTGCAGATGACCCCGGTCCCAGAGCAAGCATATGGAAACTTCTTTGAGGGTGACTGCTACATCATCGTTCATGTAAGTAGCCTGTTAAACAAGCCGAATTTCACAGGAAACTCAGGTGAGTTTTAAATGCTGTTAGCTATCTATAATTCCCCTCTTTATATTCTTATAAAAAGGAGCTCCATAAGGTTCTTCACGGCGATGCAATAAAAGAACAATTTTTGGTTCCCCAAAGAACCATTCAAGTTAAAGGTTCTTAAAAGAACCATTTCGTTCTTACTTTTTTACAGTCATTAAACATTTTATCCACTACAAAGAATTTATTTTATTTATTTTTTTGTATGTTAAGGGTTCTTTATGGTTCTTCTAGGCATTGTGTACTCTATAATTTCTAGATGACAATGATCTCCAGATCTCTGGGTTCTTATGCGTGTTCTCTGACCTCAGCATCTAGTATGCATGTGACCTCACATGTATGTGTGCCTGTCCTCACACACGTTTGTGTAACCTTGCTTCATTCAGGTGAGCAATGACACCTCACAATCCACCAACATCCACTACTGGATAGGCAACAGTTCCTCTCAGGATGAGCAGGGGGCAGCAGCCATTTATGTGTCCCAGCTGGACGGGTATCTGGGCGGGGCTCCAGTCCAGTACCGGGAAGTCCAGGGATCTGAATCACCCAAATTCAAAAGCTACTTTAAAAATGGCCTCATGTAGGTTAAAACAATGATTTTGGCTTGCCTGCTAAGTTCACTGTATCCCATCATGCCCTGACTAATGTCCACCTGTATCTCTGAAGTTATAAAAAAGGTGGCGTTGGTTCGGGGTTCACCCATGTGGACACCAATGTGTATAACATTCAGCGGTTGCTCCACGTCAAGGGGACGAAGCATGTGACCGCCAGAGAGGTAAACTGCTGTGTGTACATGCTAACTGCCTGCGTGACCCAACCCTGAGGTAAAACTGAACCACGTGTCTCTTCTGCAGGTGGAGGTGTCCTGGAGCAGTTTTAATCTGGGGGACATATTCTTGCTGGACTTGGGAAAAGCAATAATACAATGGAACGGTCCTCAAAGCAACAAGCAAGAAAAATTAAAGGTATTTACATTTAGGCATTTGGCAGACGCTCTTATCCAAAGCGACTTACATTGCATTTATACTATACATTGTTACTAAGTATATGCAATCCCTGGGATCGAACCCATGACCTTGGCGTTGTTAATGCCGGGCTCTAACCACTGAGCTACAGGAAAGCTGTATTTAAGCTGTATTTGAAAAGGGAATATGAATGAAAAATAACAGAGGGGAACTCTATGGTAATGTGTGAATGACATGACGGGGGTCTCTGCTCTCGGCGGCAGGCGGTTCTGCTGGCTCAGGACATCAGGGACAGAGAGCGCGGGGGCCGGGCTCAGATCGCAGTGATTGAGGGGGGGCAAGAGGACGCTTCTCCTGAGCTCATGAAGGTGATGGTGTCTGTACTGGGTCAGAAGCCTGGTCGCCTGAAAGAGGCCGTGCCTGACGACAAACCAGACCAGAACCAGACCTCCAACGTCAAGCTGTACCAGTACGAGGATTAAAG